>CM052192.1:5293304-5407481 GCA_028455805.1 Lasioglossum figueresi | reverse complement strand
AGGAAATTGTTAGAATGAACATATCCATGTTGTAAATTGATTATTCGTGGCGGTTTAGTCGTTCGGAACGTTTCACGGAGGTCCCAAACCGTAAAATATGATACATTTGTTCGGATACACTTTTCCCTATATCTGCAACGGATTTCGCGACACCCGAGAAATCGGAAAACATGAGTTTTTGCCGTGAATAATCAAAACCTAACAGAAAAACGATACCGTTATGGAGGTCGTCCGCAAAGAGGAAGTTTAAAAAACATCGCTGTTTATTGTTTAGGAATGTTTCTGCTTGTTAAATCGAGTTCGATCGATGTATAAAAATAAGTGAGAATTACGTTTGCAACTGAACCACATGGATTCGAAAAACATACGCTCTTTTTTACGCTAGGTTGAAAATTAACGAAAGGGTTACGTTCGTGGAAAGCATCGCGGACGGTATCTCTTATCTTGTATTTATACTAGATATCGTTTCGCTGATATTCTTGAACAAATTGTTCCGAAGTACCTTTTTTTTCCCCTTCGTAGAATTTTTGTCGAATTTTTGACGAATTATCTCTTCATTCTTCGCGGTACGCAGCTAATGGGGTTTATAATTAACGAAGGATTATTTGCTGCGGTATCGTCGGAATTGAATTTACGGCACAAGGGGAACGAGAACGGTTTTATTTGCTCTTGTGTAACGAACGTCATCACCGGGTGTATCGTTCCAGCTACTTCCCCGCGTTCGTATCTATTAGCGTAAAATTTGTAGATTGACGCGGCTGTCAACTGTCATATTGGTTATAATATTGCGGTTCCGTGTCAAATGCAGACATTACGCTCCAGCCTCGGACACGTGTATCCCCCGATTTATTTTCCCAAATAATACAACAGCCGACGCCGGACCGGCATGGCCCCGAAGCCCGAAAACATCGTCAAAACCTTAAAAATGAACTTTCTGTGGTTGGTCAATAACACGCGGTTGTGTGTTTAAGACATTAACGAACCATTCGACATAATCTTGAACTAAATAGAAATCGATACAAAGGTAGAGTTCACTGTCCCGAGAATGAATTTTTGCCGCAAAAGAAAGGCTTAATAGAAACGCCAAGAATGGATCGGAATAAGAACACAGAAGAAATACCTGAAGCATCCAATGAAGATTTTGAATCTGATGATGACGACAATGACGAAAATTGAAATTTCTTTCTTTTTTACTGATTTGACTGAAAGACTAACTAAATAAACGCAATGCCTGTAACCTCTGATGCAAATATTACCATATTTGAATTAACCTTCCTGTTCTTTCATATTTTTCAATTCAATGTTACCAATTTTTGTAAAAATCTAATTTCAGAATCGTAATTTATGCATTTACGAAGAAACGGGTTCAGTGAAATATAAAACAGCAAAAGATCACAAAAATTTCAGAATATTGTGATGTTGTTTTCAGTGCAACAAAGTCATTAAGCTCGCAATCAATGGAGAACATTTTTATTTTGTAATTTATTTTATTTTATTATATTTATTTTGTAGTAATCGGCTACCTTGAAAACATTATATCACAAATTTTCAACTGAACGCAAGAACGTCTTGATATGTTGACTACGTTTTGACGATTTGTGACCACTGTGCGGCATAATTACAACCGTGAAGAATTGAAACAGTTTCGACAAGAACCCCTGCAGTTTTAATCGGTCACGTTCACGTCGGCTCATTTATTGAAGAAACGGAAATCCGATTGCAAATGTGATCTGTGATTTCCAACAATAGAACTAATATGTAGAAGTAGAAATATTATTTGACGATCGGCGCGTCTCGATCCCTTAATGATGCATTCGAAATGCATTCAGAGCCGCCTTCCGAATCTTCAGGACTTTCATTCGTCGGTGTGAAAAATCAATTGTCAGATCTAATTCCCGTTCTAGAAATACCAGATGTCCGCTTAAGTTCGTGCCCGATTTGAAAATAAAATTCAATGGTTAAATTTTAAAGAATACAGCTTTATTAATCAATTATATTGTCACCATTCTTTTCAACAATTAGAAAAGAATGGTGACTATATAATTTTTTTTTTTCTTACACTCCGCCGTGCAGTAAAATCACGAACTTATGCAATCATCTAATATATCAATGGACGGTTGTTCAATGTTTATTTCTTTTTCATTTTTCACGAAACGGTATTAATTTTTGATTTTCTATCTGCCAAAAACCGTACATATTTAAGCTGTTGCTTCGTTTTAAAGCTTGGGGCTTCTATTTTTGCAACTGGTCGTCGATTTTATTTAAAAAATATTTGCTTGATACAGTTAACGAACGCAAATTGAAACGTGTCTCGAAACATTTCAATTTTTATCGTGGCCGAGTACACCGTAGCGTAGATGTGAAGATGAAGTCTTCGCTTTCAAACGAAACCCTGAAACTGAATATACGGTTATATTTTTGTATTGTGGAATAATAATGGGAAACAATATATTCCTAGACTGCGGATTTTATACATTTATGACGAAAATGGTTACGTGCAATTTAAAACAGAGGAAATATTAAACAGAGTATGACTTTCACCTTAATAAGATAATTAAAAGAAGAATGAAATTTTTATTTGGCTCCGATGTCTTGCAATCGATGCAAATATTTTTATTTTGCATAAAGATCCGCAGTCTATATATTACACATGTATTGTTATCGTAAAGTTCGCCGTACATTTTTCACTGGAAGCAAAAAAATCGCATATCAAATTTTTCGGGCTCGTATACAGGGGAAGTTTCGATTTTGCAAATCCACATTTAGCCAGAAAAAAATATTTCCACGTGTTCCGATATGTTTCAACTTCTGGCATTTTCAAGAGAAGAACATATCTTCTGTTTCCCAATCGTTGTGTCGTGTAAAAATATTTTCGAACAAAAGTGAGGAATCTTGAATGGTCGGTGTTTAATGGTGATGGCAATTATGAAATTGGTGAAACAAGAACGTCGGTTCCAGTAACATATTATGATTCTCTTAACGAGGTTCCGGTGGATAAACTAGTGGAAGAGGAGGATTCTTACATTTTCCTCTAATTATTCTGCTCAACGATCGTCCACATTTATGCGAGCAGCGATCGCGTGTGGCCGTGATGAGGAATTGTTCGTCTGCCACGGCACGCATCACGCTATTTTATTATTTATATAAAATTGTGTGCCTTCGTGTGGGTCGATTTTATTATCACGTGGGAATTACCGTTGTACTTATAGTATTCACGTGCGACTCAGGAATAAAAAGGGAACCAACAAAGAAACGGCGATTAAATAATTAACGAATTTTTCGCTGGCAGGACGCAGAACGTACATATACACATACATTACATTGTCCGTGTAATTGGCTCGCGAAACTGTTCTATTTGGACGACCTCCGACGCGAGTGACTCACAAGCAGCAGAACTGTCGCGAATAATCTTATTGAGTGTACGCTTGACTAAGGGTCATTCCACGCTAAATGGATCACTTTTTGGATGTGTGTCAGGGATCTTCGCGAACCTAAAATACGACTTTACCACCGCGTCAAAATTACAGCGTGTCGGTCATTGTTACAGTGAGCCACGAACGTATTTGAATACACTTTAATACGGTATAACTTTTTTTATAATTGTACCGAACGACCTGATCTTTTGTAAGCACTCGGAAGCATTGGTTTATTAAATGATCTGCGAAAAAGATTTTCCAAAAATTACCATTCACAAGGTTGCATGCAAAAATAAAAGAAAACATTTTTTTTAACTTTTTTGTTTGGGCCCTTAATGACAATTTCAAATATATATTTTGTAGATCTATGTTAGTTATACACGTGCTGAAAGTTTCATCGAAATCGATTAACATACCCAAGAGCTACAATTGGTTAAAAGTGGTGAAAAGTGAAAATCATAGTTTTTCACGAGTTTTGGTCAGTTTCCGCTCAAAGCCCACAGATTCTTGCATCTTTCGATGCGTGTCGTTTTTTTTTTCTGCGTCAACCGATATTGACGAATAAAAAAGTTATAATTGATGCCTCTTTTACTTTCTCATGTAATTCTTAGCAGTTGCAATTTTTTCGAAATCTGTTCTGCAGGTCATTTGGCAAATCAATTGTTGGATTATCAATAAGTTACCAGCACAATGAACTTATTGTTCGTTGTCAAAAGTGAATCAACGATCTCAGAATCGTTTTTAATAAACAGAGATTAAGCTTTCGTACCGTCAAGAGCTTCATCTCGCGCCGTGAAATAAAGACTTATTTTGTTTTATGAATACCAGTGTGCGTTCGTTAACACCCATATCCAATATCAATTCCTCTAATTGCTAAAAAAAGAGTCAGGTTGTTTGGTCCGATTATAAAAAAGCTATATCGTTTTGAAGTGCGTTCAAATACTTTCGTGATTCCTTGTATATTCGGCTGATATTTTTGTAAGTGTAACACAAGTAAGTACGTTCGCGTTCCTTTTTCTTTGGCATCCTTTGCGAAAACATGAAATTTGTAGAAAAATTGTACTGTGTCGTAAGGAGAGATGAATTTCCGAGGAATATTTGAATTGACTCTCGGCCGGCAGAAATGAACTTCATTAGCAGTTTCGTAGATAAAAATGAATTCGCGCGGCTCGCGATAACAGGCAACGCTACACCATTCCGAAATTTCGCATGAGCTACAACATACCTCGATTTCATTAAAATTCCCGGCCAGGCATCCAGGAAATTCCTTTGGCAAGTCTCGACCCGCGATCCCCTATTTTCCACTAAATCTACTCAATAGTGTTCATCACTGTCTTCCGCCGTGTTGATCGAGCCAAAGCGCGGGAACGCACGCTGAATTTGAACGACACCCCCGGCTGATCAAAATTTAGTGCGTCTTCTAGAGCCGAAAGCACCGTCAAGGAGGCTACACGAATTATCAACTTCACGAAATCGACTTTATCAGCCAGAATTTTCGAAACGGTAAATACAACTCGCGAAACGGTGGCGCGTCCCGCAGATATAAACCGTTGAAAAACTTCGAGCGCGCTTTTTCCCCGAAAACATTTATCTGAAATTGCCCGACACCATAGAAAAAAGTTATTCGATCAATTGAAACCTCCCGATGCGTACGACTAAAGAATGGCTAACTGTCGACGATGAATATAAAACGCTTTTTATAAAAAAAAAAAAAAAAGTAAACCATTTTTAAACCACATCAAAATTTCTGACCGAAATCGTAGATCCTCGGGTTCGACCAATTTGTCGATTCTCTACTTTTTTGTAAAACAGTTTAGGAGAAAATGATCGAAGCAAAATCTTCTGAAATCGATTTCTTATTTTTGAAAGGTGTGGCATCAACCCTTAGCACTCGAGTGGCGACTCTGAGAGGCGCCACTAAAAATTGCTGTAACATTATTCAAAATATTGTTTGGATTATTAAATATGTTGATATCCGATCAATTGCTAAACATTTAGGTCTTGGAGGAGGCGTTACATTAATGTCGTATCCATAAAATGAAAAAATAAATGGTATAGAATGGAATTATTCTAGGTAGGAAGAAATGTTTAATTTTCGAGTTAAAATAGCTCCGAGTGCAAAGGGTTAAAAGTGTTAAAGAGGGCGCACGTGTAAGGGATGTGTAAGGAGCGTGTAAGG
Organism: Lasioglossum figueresi; assembly: GCA_028455805.1. Classification (NCBI taxonomy): domain Eukaryota; kingdom Metazoa; phylum Arthropoda; class Insecta; order Hymenoptera; family Halictidae; genus Lasioglossum; species Lasioglossum figueresi. The sequence continues at coordinate 5,401,886 of CM052192.1, read as the reverse complement.
GTTCGAAACGAGCCGCGAGAGGGGAGAAGGGTTGAAAGTTGCGGTGTTCGCGACAGTCTGAGGGACCAAACCGATTTAAATACGCGGCAAAAAGTTTCCGCTTGTTCCGCAAGTGCGACGCTACACCCGACAAGCAATTCCGGCTTGGTGGAGACCGTGGCGCGTGTCACTATGTCGAGGGTCCCCGAAAAACCACGGAAATCCGTGAAAGATTCCCGGGAGGTCGTAAAAAGCGTGGCTTGCATAAACGGCCAGGCGGGAAGGAGAGATGTAGGTCGCGGCGCGGGACGCGTCAAAGGTTTCGCAACGATATTAACGCTTAACGTTACAATAGAGCCGCGGACGCGTGCTCAATTATTCATGAAGCTTTCGACGGAGTCTGGATTTCGTTGGTTGTTTACCCGGAGTGGCTCTTTAGAACCGGAACAGAGCCTCCGTGTGCCCTTCATGCCGCGCCAAGCTCGATTTCTTCGACGCGATCACCGCTAACTACTTTGCCCGTAAATATGTGCCAGACAGCGACCGAGGCAATCTGGAAATATTAAAGCGGTACTGCGAAATATACAGGGTGTCCCAGTATCGATGGTCCAATACCGGACGGGGTAATTCTACGTGGGAGAAAAATTGGTCGAAAATACGGATTAAATTTCTTTCGTTTAACCCGGCGTTGCTAAGGTGTGAAAATATATCGAAAGTGGTAAGGTGGGGTCTCGAAGACCCCACCGAAATAATATATTGTATTATAGAAATAAATACCTTTTTCATGAATATAAGATTAGGTATTGCTTAAGAGGCTTGTAATTTTTCAGAGTAAAAACGCAGATCCGCGAAATGAAATTTTTAAATACACTCAGGCCCGACTCGCTGTCGCGCGAGGTTACAATGTTACAATCAATCTAAAATCTCTGAGGTCTGTGAGATCCCACCTAACCAACGGCGGGTGAAGGCTTCGTTTTCGAGGAAATCTATTGGGTGTAGAAATTAATTCGGTGTCTTTTCAAAACAAAAGTATCTATTTATAATGTAACCATACATTTGTCATTTTTCGAAATAGTCTCCATAATTTTCGATGACTTTAGTCTATGTACGTCCACGCAGGAACCAATGATTAGTGTTTAAATATTGCGTTTTCGTGTGCGATCTCATGAAAGCAACACCTTCGGTTTGCTGGAAATTGATATAAGAATGCTGCAAAATTGACCTTGAATATCAAGGTGAAAAGGTCAACAATTTTTTTGATCGCGTCTCGTCATACTCGCCAGAAGGACAAGAAATGTCTTGTTAAGGGTATCACTGTCGATTTGAAAGAAGGAGATTCCATGAAAGAAAATTTCTACGGATCGTGGAACGGGCGGAGCAATGGCTGCCAGGAAATCGTTGGAAGCGTCCTCCGTCGTCGGTTTAATTAAAGGAAGATTAGATCACAGAGGAAGATGGTTCAAAGACAGAACAGTCAACTGCTCGGAGCAAGGACCAGCGCATGATTTCGCGTTTAGCCATAATTCGCCGGCAATCGGCGAGGTCAGAGCGCGGCGGTGCGGTGGCTCAATCGCAATGCACCTACGCGCGAAACGTAGGCGGCCATTATTAAAGTACCAGGAAAATGCAGCGCGCGAAGGCCTCTCGACGATACAAAGAGAGAACAAAGCGGAAAAACCCCCTTTAACGGATTGACTGACAGACGTCTGTGCGCGCCTATGAATATTTTCGCGTTCAGGGGCTCGAACGATTCGCTTTTTCTTTTTCTCTCTCCCTCTCTCTCTCTCTCTCTCTCTCTCTCTCTCTGTATACATGAAAGCCATCAAAAGTATCGGACCAACGGATTCCATGAACGTTATCTAATTGTATCGATCCCAACGAACGGTTCGTATTAAAAAGTCATTAGTCCCGGCCGCCTCGCGAAAAGTGGAATCACATTCGCCGTTGTTTTTTAGCGGTCCTAATTCAACGTTAAGGTTCTTACCGAGAACGTTTAAAAGCCGGAGTTAATTTTCTTCCGCCGGCAATTTATTCTGTTTTAAAATTCAACGAGGCTCTCTTCCCGAGCCGGCTCAAATTTCCCCGAACCGGATCAACCCGTTGTTCCCGAAGATCACGTTCAAATTTAGGAGCCGTATTTCGCTATTTCGATTCTCGGTCGCCGCTGTAATCCAGCGGCGAAGCTCTGAAGTTTCTGAAATTGAAAATTTCGAGGAGAGCCGAAAATGTACGCGGACGTCTCTAAAGTTTCTTTCGCAATCTGCACGATTAACATTAACTCTTCCGTGGTACAGCACTCGACACATGCGAATCACGTCGAAGCTTAATCCCGAACGATACGTTGAAAGTACAAAGACTCGGTTTTATTTCACGTTTCACTCGCAGGGTTTAAAACGCTTTAAAATAATCGAGTCGGTCTCGCGTTTAACTAAAACGCGGCGTCCGGCTTATTAACCGAATATTCTAGAACAATATCATTAAAAAATCGATTGTTTATTTGCATACACATCGAGAGTTCGATATTTGAAAAGTATATTCGAGAAAATTGCGGAATTATACAGTGGGTGTACAATCTATTCGACCCGACTGCTTCGGTGTGTTTTTTAAGACGTTAGAAGAATTCTTTTACCAGCTAACGCGTAAATAATTTTGTTTCTTAAAATGTTACTGGTCGCGATTGCGAAGTAAAGGTGACGATTTTTAAAGTTTCTATCTGCGGCCTGTACTGAAAATTTCAAACGTGTATTTTGTAAATTTAGGTATCTTGTATACATGTATACCTCCGCTCAAAAGTATGCGGACAACACGTTTAATTTTTTATGCGGTCCAGTGTACACAGCACTAGAGAATATATATTTTAATAATAATTCTGTGAGTTTCGTATTTCGAAATTTACTTTTTTCAACCCTTATATCGTTAACCCACTTTAAATATCTTCTTAAAACTACTCTAATGCTTTTGTCGATAAATAAAAAATTTATTTTTATGTCTATGATATGTACACTCCCGCTCAAAATTATGTGGACGACACGTTTGATTTTTTATGCGGTCTAGTTTATACAGTTAATAATAAATTCATTAGATATCTCACCAATAATTATTATTATTGTCTTGAGAAGACAGCAAACCACGCTAATGGATTATCGTAGATTGAGACGGTATTAGCCCCAGCCGAAGAAACTTTTATTTATTCAAGAGATTGTAACAATTAAATTGTACAATTTGATACTATTGAAATAAATTATGCTTGCAACAAAGTGTCCGCATATTTTTGAGCGGGAGTGTACGTAGAAAGTTTCATTGAAATCGATTGACGCGTCAAAAAGCTATGGCCGTTGCAAGATGTAAAAATCTTTGAGTTTATTGATTCTTACAATTTTTTCCTATACTTTCACAATCTACTATACATTTCATAAGAACCTTGATCGATTTCGATGAAACTTTGCACATGTATATAACTTACTTAGATTTCCTAAATACCTACATGTTTGTGAAATTTTCATTACAGGCACAGATAACAAATTGAAAAATCCTGTGATCACGCATGTACGGCTCCGAGCAAGTAAAAGGTTCCTCTTTGACTTGGCAGATTAATAACTTGGCAAAGCGTACGCCCGCGAACGCACTCGGTGCAATTGCACATTGCACATTGCACATCTCGTGCCGAATGAAATCATCCTGTGGGCGCGTTCGACGGTATCGGGCCAGTAACGTAACGAATCACTTAAAATAATTAGCGTCGTTGGATCCGATTAACTTTTTCTGGTCCCATGGAACCACCTCGCGCTCTTTCGAGTTTGTTCGCCGCAGCGGACGCCCGAGCCTGATAACGCGTTCTCTTATCGGCCCGAGATAAACCGTCGGTTATTATTTAATATATCTGTAATCTGCAGCTCGAGAACGATATTTGTTATACAACATGCAGTCGCCGCGTCGATCGGCTGGGAACGAGTTATGATTTACGATTGCGATAGGACAGCGATAGGACTAATTTTAGAATGTTCAAACTAATAGTCGAATGGTCTTTTCGTTGGATTGAAATTATGTTTGTTATTCCAGTAACAAGAATAAAACGTTCTAAATATATTTAATTTAACACATTTCCTGATATATCGGTTTTTTCATCTGAATCCACTTGTATTTTATTAGTTTCTGGTATTGCACGATCGATAAGACAGATTCTTCGAAACTCGATAAAACCTGCTAAACAAATATCTATGTGTCTATATTTATTAGAAGTAGTACGATAAAAGAAGATTAGGATTTCTATCAAACGTTTTGTCACCTTACAAATAATTTACAAATTATATTTTCACTTGAACCCTAATTGCTCGATTAAAGATAGCTAATCAACTAGCTGTCTAAACGGAGGCATCGTCCGATCGATAGTATCGATTCCCAAATCTGAATCATTGATGTCATGTCTTAAAATATCAGATAATTGTCATAATGCAAAGGTTTAAACAGAATTACGATCAGTTCTTAATTTAGACGACATTTTCGTCAAATAAAGATCTAATAATAATATCCCCGAAGTTAAATATAAAAATACTGCTTTTCAATATTCATCGCTGGTTTCATTCGTTTTGGTATGGTCTTCATATTTAACTAAACGCGACGTGTACTCGTTATGAAATTAAAAGAAAAATCATCAGAGTTTCTGAATACTACGCTCACGCTTTTCAAATAGCAACGTTCAACTTTCCTTGCAGAATGCACGAGACCATGGTCGCCACGCGTACGCTCTAAAGGTTCAAAACAGTTTTCGTATTCCAAAAACGGTATTGAACAAATTTTTAACTGACACCGAATACAAAAATATACTAAACGAATAACAAACACCGTAACGTATTTGTTTTTCTTTTGTGAAAAATTCATCGGACGATTTTCTCGAACCGTCGTATTTGTCGCGAGTAGGTAACCCGATAATCCTCTATTGACATCGAAGAGAGTAATCACAAGGCTGGCAAAAGAATAAAAATATTCCTTCTTCTCTAATCTAATCGCTAATAATGTTTTATATCTTCTCTACATTCGCCAGAAAATAGAAATCTCAATCCGAATCGAAATTGTCACGATGAAAAATTCATTGCACGCTGTGTCTGGCGAAGGAACAAAATATTTCTCCAATTTAATCGCTAAAAATGTATCGTATCCTCTCTACATTCGCTAGAAGTTTTAAATCTCAATCCGAATCGAAATTGTCACGATGAAAAATTCATTGCACAATGCGAACCAACTCGCCAAGTCTGGCGAAGAGAACAAAAATATTTCTCCAATTTAATCGTTAATAATGTTATATCTTCTGTACAATAATGTTATATATCTCCAATCGCTACAAGATTCAAATTATTGAATCCGAATTTCCCCAGTTTGAAGAGTTCATCGAACGACTATCCCAAACCGTTCGAGTGGCGTGGCAAGCAAACACGATAATCCTCAAGAAAGATCAAGAACATCAACTGTTCATTTGATTGTCAGGAACGTTTTACGTTTAAATATTTATTTTGCTTCTTAGTTCAATTTTCCACGATGTTCATCGAACGACTCTGGCAAATCCGTCTATGTGCGGACAGCAAACGCGATAATCCTCAACAAAGATCAGAAGAGACTAAACGGAGAAAAAGAAGAAAAACGCGCTTCCTTCTTCAATTTGATCGGTAATAAATCGAGCAGAAGAAAAGGGGATGGCAAACATTTCGGGCTGACAGTGAGCATCGCGAAATCCTGGATTCCCGGGGCTTGTTCCACGGAGAATACTCAGTCCCGTCACTAGTTCCGGGCCGGCGACAAAAAGGCTGTGTTCCTAGACCGCGACGGACTCGTCGTCGTCTGTGGATCATACGTGACGAGGATGTTATTATGAAGCATTCGTTGCATGCAAATGCCAGCGTGTCGCTCGCCCCGGCCCGCCTCGGTCTGCCTCGACCCGCTTCGCCTCGGTCTGCCTCGACCCGCTCCGCCTCGACCTGTGTTTTCCTTTTTCCGCGGACCGAGTAAAAATGAGCCCCGGGTTTCCCCGAACGTTTTGTCAAAAACCTGCGGTCGGCAAAATCCCGGCGATTTTCTGGAATTTCCTGCAGCATCGAGCGACGTAATTGAACGCTTCGGATAATCTGCAAAACTTTATAATTTCCAAGCTGATTATCTCCTACGACCCCATCAATCACGCGTCACGCTGCCCCGATGCACGCAGTGCGTCGATACGGAACAGAAATTGAATTTTCAACGATTTTTCCATGCATATTTTAATATATCATTGGAATATTAATGCTCTTTTTATAAATATTCGATGAAGATGTTGTTGGCTATCAAATTTACTGTGGGCTGATAGATAGTTCTGTCAGCTTTCTGGACGCGAAGTCGGTGTTATAATTATCGCATCCGTTATCTTCCACTCTTGTTTATTCATTTTTAATGGGCTTCCTTTCTATCTGGTTTTTCACTAGATATTAAAATACTAAGTAAAGTATAGAAAACACCTTCATAAGTGAAATACGAAACGGTAAACAGATCAGAAGATTCATCATTTTCAATGCATTCGAAACATGTCGATTTTACATATATTAGAAACACGCAATGATCGTCATTGTTATTACTATTTTAAATTACGACGGGATTAGAGCATAAATTATCCCGAATCCCATTATTTCGACATAATTATTCAAAAACAAGAGACGGAAATTGCGAACTTTGAAGAGTATGTTATAAAAGCCAGATCGACGGTTATGAAAGAAGGAGAATTCTCATTTTCACGAATAGTATCCATGTTCTAATTGAGTGCGACTCGAGCTCGGCATGTTCGAGGCTCGATCGATGTTTGTTTCAATTATGCCAAGTGTCTCGTGAATCTCCGACGCGTGCAAAGTGCACGAGCACCGACAAGAAAGGTGATTCGTTGATTTTTACGCTATGGGCAACGCGGTGGCATGCAGCCTCGCGAAATATTCGACGTTCCCACGCACGATTTCGGAAGCTCGGCATAAATTTCGTTCTCATCGTGCCCCGCCATTTTGCCGACGAATTGCAGTGATTCTAATGCTAATCGGACAGCACGTTTTTCCCGTGTTTCCGTGTAACCGGCCCATTCCGCGTAAATTATTCCGGCGTAAGTCCGCCTCTTAGTGTACGCACGTATTTCATAAATTAAATTAAATTTCCACGTGTCTGCGGTGTGCGTAGGTATGTGACGCTGCATATACATACATATATATGTAAGAATATATATTTATATATATATTTATGCGTATTTCTTCGTTGCAGCAAGTAATATATGCTTCGCGCATTTGGGCTGCCGCATCGAGAGTTAAAAACAGCGGCCCAGCAGTTTGTTTCACTTTCATAAAATGGAAATGTGGAAAGTGCTTTTTTTCTCCCACTCATCTTCTCTCTCTCTCTCTCTCTCTCTCTCTCGCTCTCTTTTTTTCGCTCGCCGAGCTTTCATCGATAAGCGTCAAGGCTGGGAAACAAGTTCCAACGAAGGTGGGTATTAAAGCCATTCGTTTCCAGTTTGAAGCGTTACTTTCGCAGATAATATCCAATACCGCGGCCATTATTAACGGAAGGACGCACTCGGATATTGTAGACTGATTGGTTTAACCATTATACACTAATGGAGAGTGCATAATAGATCTCGTTCTGTTAAGTTTGATTTCGCTTATTTCCTGCGTGGACAGTTTCGAATTTTGCTAATATCTATTTCGCACGTAGGTATAGATAAAAGTAAGGAAATGGTATTTTTTACCATTTTCACGTCATCTTTCGGAACCGCCATTAATTTATCAGGAACTGATATTTTATAAACAACCGGTCAGCAGCCGTTATTGCGGTCATTGCATATTCCCGGTCCTGTTCAACGTGTACAATATTTATTTATTCAACCAAGTGTCGGGTTGAAACGAAACAGATGCGTTCTCAGTATGCATTTCTGTCAGTGATACTACATATGTACGACTGGGAAGTATCACAATTCTACTGGCGATCGTGATTTCCATTTTGAAAGGCAATCGATCTACAGAGTGTGCCTCAATAAAATGGCGCTTTCAGGTATCTATGCGTTCATTTAAATGCAGTAATACCGAGCCTCTCCGCTCCATCTATTTCAATCTTTAACCTGTAGCGCGTCACAGCATACGCAAACATTTGTCCTGTCGGAAAGGTGCCATTTTAATTGAAAGGGAGCACTCGGTAAATGCAAAATCGATAGCAGCCAATGTCATAATTACTTCAATCGCATTTCTGCATTACGCATAATAAGGGTGCTCTTGATCTCGTCATTATGGCATTATGGGCCTCTGAAATAATTAGTTCCACCAAATGGTACCTGAAGATATTCCAATATATCTGTCTAGTCTATCTATCGTTATTTTATCCTTATCCACTCGATTATCCACTCTCCATACGTATACTCGTAGATATTTTTATCTCAAAGAGGCACCGTTTTTATCGAGACTGAAGTCAATATCGAAATTACAAGAGTTTCCAAGCGTGCTTGAACAATACCAATTCTATCAAAAGATGCTGCTATCAATCGAAGTAAAAATTAATGAAAGTTGGGAGCGATCAGACAGGCAATCTATACGTATTACGGATTAGCCTGACAGAAAGGTACCATTTTATAAAAGAGATTCCACCGTATGGTTCGAAAGCGATTCGGAGCGAAGATCAGGATCACGAGGATTGAAAGAACCTTTTGTTAAAATTACGAATAGGAACACATTTCCGACGATTGTACTGTCAATCTGACCTGGCTGACAAAAAGTGCCGTTTATCCATAGTAAATAGGAAAACAAGAAATTGTTGAAAAATAAAATAAAAAGCTAATGAATAGCTAATTTTTTACCATTTAGAATAAGTTTTATGACATTTCGTTCTATGATTCTTCGCGATTTGTTAGGCAATTTAAAGATCCCACGCACGTATATGACTTTATTTGAAATGAAATTTGCACTGCATCAAAAATGTTGAAAAAAGCGAAAAAAATGGTAATCCAATGGTACATCCTCTCGTTAAACAACACACCAAATTTTTCTTTCTCGTGATAATAAAAAGGCGATGGAAATGCGTACTTTGATTTTGGATATTTGATACGATGACAAAACAATGCTTGAAAAGTTATAAATTACTACAAGGCACGAAATCACGTCCGAAATGTCAGCTGTCAAGATGTACCACGATTTTGCGATTTAACCCTTAGCACTCGACTGACGCCTCTCAAACGATATTAATAATTGCTGTATTATTGATTAAAATATTGTTTACATTATTTGATCTGTCGGTATCAAATCAATTACTCAACATTTAAATATTGTACGAAGTATTTCATCAATTTCATATCTACCAAATTTAAAAAATCATACACGATGGAAATATTCTAGATCGCAAGAAATGTTTAATTTTCCAGTTAAAATAGCTCCGAGTGCAAAGGGTTAAAATAAGGTGAAGTAAACAGTCTACATCGATTGCAAGAAACAGAAACTAAATTGAATGTTATCTAGCAACAACAAATGGAAGCAAGGTCGTCTCCACACGAAAAACGAGATTACTTTCCGAACGACCTAACCGAAAGAAAGTTTGGGGTAATCTTTCAGGTGGCCTCGGAGGATCAGCTGTCGAAAGCTGAATAGAAGAGAAATAATATATGTACGATAACATTTTGAATTTTTAACATTTCTCAACAATTTTGAACTTCGTCTTCTCAATTTTGTTACAACGCATAAAGATCCGTGGTCTAGTGATAACAAATAGATGCAACGTCGTCTCCACACGAAAAACGAGATTAGTTAAACGAACGACCTAACGAAATGAAAGTTTGGGGGGCTAATCTTTCCGGTGGCCTCGGAGGGTCAGCTGTCGAAGGTTGAATAGAAGAGAAATAATATATGTACGTTAACATTTTGAATTTTTAAAATTTCTCAACAATTTTGAACTTCGTCTTCTCAATTTTGTTACAACGCATAAAGATCCGCGGTCTAGTGATAACAAATAAATGCAACGTCGTCTCCACACGAAAAACGAGATTACTTTCACGAACGACCTAACCGAATGAAAGTTTGGGGTAATCTTTCCGGTGGCCTCGGACGATCAGCTGTCGAAAGCTGAATAGAAGAGAAATAATATATGTACGTTAACATTTTGAATTTTTAAAATTTCTCAACAATTTTGAACTTCGTCTTCTCAATTTTGTTACAACGCATAAAGATCCGCGGTCTAGTGATAACAAATAGATGCAACGTCGTCTCCACACGAAAAACGAGATTAGTTAAACGAACGACCTAACGAAATGAAAGTTTGGGGTAATCTTCCAGGTGGTCTCGGAGGATCAGCTGTCGAAAGGGGCTGTTTTCTAAAACGGAAATGTACCGTGCGATTTGAAAGCTGTTCGGACCGAAATCGGGATGACAGTAGCGTGAACGTGTACCGTGGTCCCACGAGTTCGGCGAAGGATCGAGAGGCTTTCCTAGTCCCTTCATCCGGCCTACAATAAAGCGGCGTTCGTGGGTGGGGGCCGATGCGTTTAACCTGAAGAGCAAGCAGGCAAGCAGCTGCGTTCGTTCAACCCACGACTGGTCTGCAGTTTACCTGCGGGACTAGTCTGGCAGCGCACCTTCGCGCGTCGTCGTGTCGTCGTCGTCGTCGTGTCTCTCAGTGGAACGAACATAGAGGTAAAAACTCGGTCAAAAATCGATCAAAAATTCTGGGGACGCGTAAACCGCGGCCTCGATCCTGTTGCGGACACACGCGAGCGAGGCCGCGCGACAGCACTCCGGCAGCTCGTATGGAAAATTTCGATCGATTATTAACAGGCCGCGGTGTCTATTGAAATTCACGCGATTAGCGCCGGTGATACGAAGTACATGTAAACTAATTTCGGCCTATACAAGCTGCACCGGCCGCGTGTTTAATCATTCTCCGCGGCTCGTCATTATCTTCCGGCGATTTGCGGGAATTAATTAGACCGGCGCGAGGCGACCCTTTGTGTGTGTCTCTCTCTCTCTCTCCCGGTTTGTGTACGCGCGCGTGTACGTCTGTTTCTCTGTGTGCCCGATCGTTGCACGTGTGTGTCGCACTTCGGATATTTTCATGGAAATCGCGCGGACATCGAAGTGCACGATCGTCCGCTCACCGACGCCCGCCGTTGTCCTTGTTGTTCTTCGTTGGATGCGTCGGAGAGTGAAACCGTTGAGTCCTTGTTTTGCAACTGACTCGCTGTTTGTGTTAGGGAATTTGTATTCCGCCACCGATACAACAGGTCTTGTAACGTGTCGCATCTCTCATTTCTTTTTTTTTTTTTTCGTCATAGGGTGTGCGCGCGTGTGTGCGAGTGTTCGTTGATCATCCCGCGAGTAACCGAGCTAGATTGAAGTTTGGATTATTCGTGGAGTGTTCCCGGTTGCTCGGAACGAACCGAACACTTCGGCGTGATTCAAACGATTTTGCGAACTGTTCTGCATCTATCGACGAGCGCCACGGTGAGTACTGTTTAATTTTTATCTGTTGGATCACTGCCAAAGTGCGTGCTCGATTCTCGGAAACTACGAAGTTTTCCTCGAAGAAGGAAACCACGTGGTTTTCGCGAACGGGAGATAAATATTTGATGACTAGATTGGGGATCTTAGGGATTTACAGGGAACACGAGTAGATCGTGTTCTTAGAAATCGATGCAGACCAGCAACGACTACTCTAAAATGTTAGTGTTTCATTTTTTAAGTCGGACACGAACTTCTGCAATCGTCTGACGCAATACTAGAATTCGTTTCAATAAGCGTATTTCCCTATTTGTAAAGAAACTGGAGCGTAACCACGGTCCTATTGCGAAAGAGTGTTTCAAACGAATAGCCACCGCGTTACAAAAGCAAATGTCCCTCCATTGATCAACAGAGAAATAACTCGATTTCTTAGCCGCCGGAAGTCGTTGATCGAACACGAAGGTGACAAAGGATTTAGCGGTTAACGCGGCCGCTATCTGCATTTGTTTCGTTGCTGAAATGTTTTATTAACCATCGTCCGTACCTCGTGACAATGTGACACAGTTTTCCCGAAATAAGTTACACTGTTCTGTTACTTTGTAGAAGTGTAAACAATATTTTGAATAATGGCACAGCAGAATCTTAGCGGTGACCCTGAGTCGTCGCTCGAGTGCTAAGTGTAACTATTTTATATTTATAAAAATATATTTCTTCAGATTTTTAGCGGTTTTTACCACGATAAGTGAATTGCCTACTCGATAAATGAACTGCCGCCAATTTGACGGGTCCCGTAGTTCCGGCGTTAATTAGAATGGAGCGCGAACACAAATTTTTATTCTGAAGATTCGGATTCGAAGCAGAAAAAGGTATTTTCTTGTGTACAAAAGAAATTGGTGCAAGCGAAGGTTCTATCGGTTCTCCTACGCGAAACGTTTCGAAGCATTTCAAACGAACAACAAACGGCGTTACAAAAGCAAATGTACGCCGATTGGTTAAACATATTTCGAATCACGCTGCGGCACAATAGGTGATTTTAATAAAGCGGCGAAGTTAGCGAAACAACTTCGCCGCGGCACGCCTTATGAAAACAGCGAGGCCCCACGGTGAATTTTTCCGAAATGACTTTACATCGAATTTTTTCCGTTTCGCACGGGCTCGAGCGAGAAATCTTGATTTCAGGGAAATGTTGTATAAGGCGTAATGCGCGCATGCAGAAATACGCGCACAAAAAGAGACACGTTCCTTCCGAGCTTCGGAAATTTGCGGAATATTTAAACCGCGCTGCAATTTTGCCACGCACGATTTGACGTTTCATCATCGGCGCAAATTACTAATTTCCTCGACTTCGGCGGAAGTTTATTTATCGATAATTAAAAATTCAGCTTACGTTCCCGACAAAAAAGCATATACGTTTAACTAGTTATGAAAAATTTAATTTACGGTCAGCAGCAAAAACATTCACGTTTGAAAACACGAATTCGAAATACTGCAAATGACCGAAAATAATGAAAAGCAAAAATCAGGAATCGACCACCTTTTCAATAACCGCTTTCTGGGCGATTAAAGAATATTCCGGGAAAAAATTTCACACACACACACGCAAACAAACAATCCGAAACTTCCGGAAAGATTAAACTAAATAAACTTCCGAGTAGTACGCGCAATTTCCATATTCCAGCAGTCAGGATATTTCGTTCTCGAAAAAATCGAGCCAACTATTCCAAAACAGGGTGAATTCGCCGTCGGGGCGGCCATTCGAGATGAGATTCCCATTGGAATTTTTCCAATTAAACGGAAGTCTGTAGGGACAATAACTGGCTGGAGAACATTAAACTTCTTTTGCGTAAATTATTCATCGTGAATCGAATTTCCGTGCCAATTTCCAGCTGAACGATTAATGGAGAAATAACTCGATTTCTTAGCCGCCGGAAATCCCTGGCGGAGCGGGGAGGTGACAAAGGGTTTTGGCGGGCGTGTATACGTTTTGCAGAGCTTCGAAGTACAGTAGTGCTCACTTGGATTTGAAAAGTTTTCGATCCGGGACGAAATTCTTGCGTTACGGGGTAGCATTTCTCTTGACAAATTGACTGGAGCACAGCTCGACGAAGTAGGAGGATAAATTTAGCGACGGGAAGCGAGATAAACCCAGTCCCAAGATAGATCCAGAGTAAAGACGGTAAACGCTTCAAAAGGATGTCGCGAGCGTAAAAAATGAACGTGCAATAGAGGAAATTTCAAATTCATTTTTCTCTTGCTTTTTCACATGTAGTGTCAGCGGATTGTTGAGATTCTTCCGATTAAAATGAGTCCAAACACGAGGTAAATCGGTCTACTTCATTTTGCTGTTTACATTAAGTCGAGCCTGGCCAACTGGTTGCTCGAGCGGCTACCCCTACTACCGCTGCGGAGCACTGGTTTAACTCTACAAAACTGGTCCGATTTACGTCGTGTTTGGACTCATTTTAATCAGAAAAATCGCAGTACTCCATTGATACTACGCTTGAGAAGATAAGACAAAAATGACTATTTATGCTTATCTATTTGAAGCACGTCCGTGTCGTTTCTTTCCTTTCCTCGTATAACGGGATCAGGCTCCGGCGAGCTCGATGCATTAAGAGGCGGGGGAAGAGCGGGAATGGGTCGTGCAAATTTAAGTGTAACAGATTTTGCAAGTTTGAGTGAGCCCCGCTGTGTAGCGAGCACACTAAAGGCACGAGGGTGTAGGTACCATTGTAAACATGGACGGTAGCCGTTTTTCACCATATTAAATATTGCGTAAATCCCGGGGCTTGTTTAGCCGCGTACAGACAGCGTTACAAGAGGGCGGGCAACGTTCAAGAAAATCGTCCGGTATCGACATCCGCTTGCTCCACCTTTCAATTACACGGCCCGTTGTTTGCCGGGGCTCCGAGGATGGTAAACAGAATCGTACGTTTCTTTTCAAAGCCGTTGCCTCGCAGCGATTCCACCCCCTGTTTCCCGCCCCGTGTGGCCCCCTCGTCGGCCGGCATTAATTAGCGGCTTAATTAAATGAAGTTTGCGATCGTACCTTAGACGGCAAGCTACAAAACGGCCCGGGGATCGTAAGACTCTTGATTTAGAACAAATTTCAGATCGGTTTACACGAAACGTTCTCCTTTTATATACGCGGCAACGGCGTTTCAGTGTCTATCGGGTCAAGAATTTTTTTAGAAAGCGCTCTCTTCAAGAATTAATGAACGGAGCGAAGATCAATTTTAAAGAGCGAGCCTCCCGTACCTCCGTCCAGGAAACTCGGTAAATGATAATTACCAATTCTAAGAGCGATATCGATCCTTTTATCATTCATTCCGCTGTACCTACCTAATTTTCAAATAAATTTAAAGTAGAAGTTTGTTTTTCTTTTTAATGGAAGATGTCGATTTATTTTCTTCCTTAGAGAAAATGGAATTGATTAATTTGAAACTATTTTCATCGCGACACTCGTACTTTTTGCAGTTTCGTTTGTTTAAAACTACGGTTCGCAGCGTCAGTCGACTACTATGCTCGGCGGAATTGCGTCATTCACGGTTGACACGATGCTGTCCTTCCGGTTCACTTAATTTGGAAACTTCCAATGAGAGTTTAGGTTATATGTATGCAGTTATCGCTCGACTTACAGTCAACGGAACGAATTATTTTTGAAAATGTGAAAACTCTTCGCGTCCGAGCTTACTTAATATTCTAGAGCTTTTTCACGTCAGACATCTCGAACCAAAGAACCACTTTTAGCGTGATGTTTGCGTTATTTCCAGTTGACGGGTCCATTGCTCTTTCTTTAATACTAAATCTACCGAGCACTAAAGCCGATGAAAATGTTTTAGCTGGCAAAAATGACGAGGCTCTATTTATTTAGATTTCGCGCAGTTTGTATTACAAATATGTGCTTGGATAAAGAAATTTATCGAATCAATTTCCATGCAAGTAACTTCATCATTTCAATAATTGTAAGATGAAAAATATATAACCGGTCATTTGACCGGCAACGGTAGGTTCAATGTTAATCTTGCGAATCAGCTGCGAAGAGATCGTTTCGATAATTTTATTATGTCGCGAGAAACTGTCAGGATGTAATATTGATGTGTGATATTATTCAGTGAAATATATAAAATTAATACGTTTAAGCGAGTAAATCCTTAAAGTTAGTTTCCCTCTTAAAATAATCGATTTTCATGGTCGTCCAATTCTATCCTATAAACGTCGATCATTCGTTAATAAAGACTCAAATTTGCGACAGATGACGGAAAGTATTATTAATAATATATGTAAAATCATCTTTTAGATAGCTCCATCGCCTTAAATTTTTCCCTTAAAATGGCGTCTATCGTGCACTTCGAACGCCAAAATTTATTATTCACTTTCTATCGTATATTAATATAGTACCTATTAATAGCCACCTAGCTATTGTACATTGATTTCGAAGCAATACGAATCATTTAATTTTTTCACCCTATGTACAATAAAACTATGTACAGACATAATAAACGTACGAGGTGTAATCAAAAAGTAAGGTGACTTTTTATTTTTATCAAAAAATATTTATTTATTCGTCAATATTTATGTTGTCCCCTTCAAATTAATCCCCCTCGGATATGATATACTTGTGCCAGCGCTTTTTCCAACCCTCGAAGCACTTCTGATAGCACTTTTTGGTATAGCTTTGAGCTCTTCCAGCGATGCAGTCTTTATCTCCTCGATCGTTTCAAATCTCCGTCCTTTCGTGGGTCTCTTCAGTTTTGGGAACAGGAAAAAGTCGCGGGGGGCCAAATCCGGTGAATATGGTGGCTGAGGCATGATCGCGGTGTTGTTTCTGGCCAAAAAATTACTCGCGAGCAACGATGCGCGAGCAGATGCATTATCGTGGTGCAAAATCCATGAATTGTGTTTCCAAAATTCCGTTAAAATTGCTTGGCACGAACCAAACGAGACGCCGACATCATCGGCAACTTCTCTAATGGTAATTCGACGATTCCCCAACACTATTTTCTTCGCTTCTTCAACGTTTTCATCGGTTGTCGACGTGCTGGGACGTCCAGGGCGAACTTCGTCGTTAACATCTTCTCGGCCTTCTTGGAAGAGCTTTTACCATTTATAAACATTTTTCTTTACTCAGAGTACACTCACCGTATGCCACTGTCATCATTTCAAGTGTTTCGGAGCACTTAATTCCATTTTTTACACAAAATTTGATGCAAATTCTTTGATCCATTTTTTTCGACAGCAGAAAATCGCCGAACACGCAAAACGCTTCTAACCTTTATGCTTCTCGCAAACAAACAAAAAATGCTCTATAGCTGAAACTGTGAACATATGTTCGGTACGAGTGTACCAGCATAAGAAAAAAGAAGAAAACGAAAATCGACTGTAGGTATCCCGCGAAATTCAAAAAGTCACATTACTTTTTGATCACACCTCGTATGCGATTGAACTAATGTACCATAAAGACGTGATAAAAGTTTGATACTGATCAATCGGAGGAGCCAACAAAGAAATGCCATTCTATTTTATGCGAGTAGATTAAACCATTGTGCAATTGTTAGCATTAATCAGCAGCGACTAAGTGTTGCACAGATATCCTCTATTCAGCGATAACGAATTCATTCGTGCGTCATTCATGCGGCTACTTTGTATTTCAAGGCCTCTAATTGAAGGAGTCAAACTTTAAACCCGCTTACACTGAAATGAAGAATGCGATTCGTCAACAGCACTCGTCAGAAAAAAACATTTGATTGTATGTCCGATGACGATTGGCTGCAAGTGTGAATAAATTGCAGTGCAGAGAGCTGATAACAATCTTCCAGAGAGAAATTGAATTATTGAATGAAGTGCTGTCAAACTAGTTCGCCGAGAGAATGATATTTTTCTCGCGTATACTGTTCGAACATGCTAGTTTAATCGATATATCATCAGCCAGTTAAAAAGTCAGAATAAACAAGAACTCGCGTAGATTCCACTCGTGTTCCAAAACTGAACGTCCGGACTGGAAGAAAAATTGTCCCGAGTGCCTCTGGAAAATGCGCCAGCTTCCCGCGTGTATGTTGTTATAATTTTCGTTCGAGGAAAAAAAAGCGGTTTCACTTTGAAAAATCCTCTGGTTCGCAATACTTGAAGGCACAACAGCGAAATGTTAATATTTCAAACGGCGGCGCTCGTTCCCAAAGCGCTCGCTTGCATTATGTATTTAAAAACACGACGGAAAGTGTCCGTATATTTTATTTCCGCTTACCCCGTCGGGTTCCCCGTTAAACATTCCAGCAATACGCGCGATGAATCACGGGTCCAATCATTTAAAATCTAAACCTGAGGCCTTAGACCATGTACGCTACTGTGCAAAATAAAAAAGCACCCGGTATAATTATAAGATATAATGACAAACAATATCTTTACGTAGAAATTGTATAGTACAATGTTTGATTTATTGCATTTAAAGTATTAGATAATTTTCATTCTAAACAGCGGAATCCTTTTTCAAAACTTACTGTGTTCTTATTCGATTTTTTACGCTTTCCCATCAAATAAGGGTGGTTCTTCGTTTTGCACAGCAGTGTATGTGTTCCCTCGAAAGGAATACGACAGCTAGCCGTCCGTTTGGTCACTTCGCACGGACTTTCGGTTCTAGCCGAATTATTGGCTAAAGTCTGTGACGTCATTTGTCATTCAAAGACGCACAAGTTGGATTTTGAAATTTCCGTCTGGGCCTAATAGTTTCGAAGATATTCGATAAAATAAATTTTTCAACCCCAACATTCAGGGCTTTTTTCATCCCCTTAACTCCTTGCCGTACCATTTCCTTTACGGTTACAGTGAAATGTCGTAGAAGAGGAGAGAAAATTTATATTTTTTGTATGGCTACATTTATTTGAATGCTTAAACATAATAAACATCGATCACAAACGAATCAAATTTTGTTTCATCTAAAATGAAACCCGTATATTTGTTAGACTTTGTTAAAAACATTCATCTGGCTCGTCAAAATACGGCAAGGGGTTAACACGAATGTCGGCAGCTAAAAAAATACTGTATCGTAGAAAAATACCATTAAAATCGTCGCGGTATGATTGGGCAACCTCCCTTGTAAGATCTTTACACACTCCGAAAGAATAATGTTCAATGCGCCACCAGGCTGAAGTCGCGTCGGCCACTGCGCCGTACATAATACACAATAAAATCAGGTTCTTACGCTGGCCGTGTATTACACGCGATGCATTATTCGCGAGCAAAGTGCCTGTAAAATATTCGCGGGACTAAACGGCCGGGATGTTCTATTTTTCTCTTGGATCCGGCGCTCTTCACGGTGATTCATGGCGAGTCGAGGTGCCAAGACAAAAAAAGGACGGATGACCCCCGGTTACACGGCGATGAAGGTATTAAAAATTGATCTCATCGCCCGCGAAATTCATCTTTGCGAAAAACAATTCCCCTGCGTCTCGCGGCGCGGCGGTCGACGCGACAACCACCCCCGGAGAAATATGATACCTAAAAACCAAAAATATACGAATACATATCGCAATGTATTATTTCGAACGTGTGCAGATTCGACCGGAAAAACGGCGACCTTAATTCCCGATGCAACCTGCAGTTTTGTGCAACTGAATTCTCGATTTCGTTAAATATTTTGCAACTGCGAATCTTCGTGGAAATTCTCTCGATTTTTAAATCAGGGTTGAGAGAGGAAACTTCTTTCTGTCGTTGGATTTCTTCGAGTGAAGATTGAATGGAGTTGTTCACTCTTTGTTGCTGTGCATTTCAGTTTTATGAAAGACGCAATCTTCTGTTGTTCACATACAGCGGGTGTACAAAGTATTCGTACGCCTTTTGAAAACGAATAACTGTCCCAAAAATTCGACCCAACAGCTCGGGCTTTTTTCAGACGTCTGAAGGATTTTATGTATGTACTGTTTTAGGTCAAATTTGAAGGAATTAAGAAACTACATTGGACTAATCTTGAACATCCTCGTCACTGGTTTATGTATTGTTCGAAAACTCCTAGCGAATACACAATTGGAGAAAAAATCCGGTTGATATACGGGGTGAACCACAAATCGTGACCAGTAGAGATTACTCTGTTATTAACGGTCCGATCGAAAATGTTTTGATCAGGTAAAGCATGGTTTCGAGAGAGCTTTCACGCGATTATAGTTGCAAAATAATGAAAAAAAAGCAATTTATTGCAATTCTTTTTATGTTACGAGACTCACCGAATTCGTCTTGAAATCCGCTAACAAATAGGCGTAAAAAAATTGAAGATGATCTTGAAAGGACTGGTCGCGATTCGTGGTTCACCTTGCATTTGACGGAGGCTCGTATTATATGAAAAAGTAGTTGTGTGTGGGGTGTTTAATTAGAACGAATTTGAAGCGAGTTATTGCACGAGCTGATAATACGTACGAATTGGAGCCTATTGCGGGCAACCTCGTCAGAAGTATCTCGCGACTGCGGCCTCCACTTGTTAGCAAGAAGCAAGGCTTTAGTCGCGAGGTTGCCGGAAGTCGCGAGCATCTGACAATGGTGTCACGGCGAAGACATTGTTGTTAACGGGAGCGACGCGTCGCTGTGACGGGGGATCGGTTGAGTCACGATCCTGGTTAATTCCCAGCGCGTATAATGCGGTTGCAATGAGTTCACGGTGATTCCCGTGCTACGCCATTGTCTCGGAACGGGCCGAATCCGCAATCGGGGCTTCTCGTTTTCCGCGCACGTACGCGAACTCGAGTTTTGTGTCGCGCTTAAAACACACTAGGTAAAACAATTATTGGAGAAGATTCCCTCGATGATACCGAAACGCCGAGCAAATATCACCGACGAAGAGAACGTGGCAACACTACCGACACAATGCTCCGAAATCGTCAAAATCCGGAGAAATGTGAAAATAAGCTCGATCAAAATCAATGCAATCTAAACCTCGAATTAAACCATTCGGACCGATGCGACTCCGCTCAATCTTATACTGATATAATTATCATCTGAAAGTAAAATTCAATGGTTAAATTTTAAAGAATACAGCTGTACCGTTCTTTTCTACAATTAGAAAACATACATTCCATCGTGCAGTACAGTTTTGCGACATCTATGATAATCGGGCACGAACTTATGCAATCAGCTGATATTTAGTATGTAACTATTATACAGGGTGGGGCAGTAACTATTAGCACCTCAGATATCTTTGAAACTATAAGTTTCACAGAAATATTTGCTGAAACAAAATTGCAAAGTAAGAAGGTGGCCATCCGGTGGCGATAGTAGTTTTTTTGCAGGTGGACGTACTTCGAACATTTGAAGGTCACCTCCATTTTTTTTAATGGATCGGTATGTTTTGGCTTCCGTATCACGATAGAGGATCTTAAAACGAGTTCAACGACCTATTACATAAGGTCATTCAAGGTCATAGAAAGTAAAGAAATGCGATAATACTTATGGTTTTGGTAGTAAATGAAACATGTTTATAGTAGGTGTTCGAAATGTTGACCATCACTGTCGATGCACTGTTGGATTCTTGTTACGATTGATTGACTTGCAAGTCTTACGGTGTCAGAACTTATTGACGCACAGGCTGCAATAATTCGCTGTTGCATATCGTAGGACGTAGTTGGTACTTCGATGTACACTTTCTCTTTCAGTGTTCCCTCCTATCCCTATCTGAGGTGCTAATAGTTACTGCCCCACCCTGTATAGTAATTTATGATGACATTTATGACAAAAATGTGTAAGTCCAATTTAAAAAAGTGTTACAGGTTAAGAGAATTTAGAAATGTCAATGTATTATTTTCAACGCCCTAAAAGTATTGAAAAGGGAAAGAATTTTTTCCTTGACACCTGTTTCTTAAAATTGATACAGACAATATTTTTATTTTGCATAAAGATCCGCAGCCTAGTAATTCGACTGCGGATCTTCATCGACGCTACCCATTATATCTTTGTTGGAATATCTGCAAAAGAAAGTCGAGTGTCGAAGGATACCGACAGTGTCTTTAGATGTTTTAACGGTTCTCAGGTCAGAAGTGGAAGGCCTGTGCAGTCTTTCACTTTCAAGGGGGGCCTGAGAAATAAACTTAGGGTCCTCATGTTTCTATGTTTGTGAGTGGACCCAACAAGGGTTTTTCCGCCCCCAAACTTTCTCCTTTTAGTCTTACTTTAGTTTCGGCTTGCATACCGTACAGACGTCTTCTGACAAGTTTTCCTTATAGAAATAAAGAATAGTATTATCGATTCTTGTGCGTGATTTTACTTTATTGTTAATACCCATTTCCAATAATCTTTTTTTTTACAGGGTAGTCCACCTAACTGTAGCCACCTAAATGTATCTCCTCTATTCGTGATAATAATTTAGCGGAAACTGATTGGACAATGTTAAAGCACGTTCTTTCAGCTATATATCGCGCCGCCATTTTACTTTCGAGATGATCCGACACAGACATGGATTTTCAACGCTGAATTCTCTGTACGATTTATCTTCCCGGACTGCGCCCCCGATATTTATGCATTCGTTACAATACAGAGTTACGAATATGTAGTAAAGATTTTAATCAAATTCCATCGGGTTTGATTTTATGTCGGAGGTAATCCGTGAGAGAAGCTTCGTTTGTTTGCCGGAATTTTAAATCAATCTGCAGACGTGCATGTTTATGCGTGTCTTGCTTCGTTGGATTAATTCAAGTTACGAATCGCGATTTCCTCTGACTGGAATCGTTAAATTCATTCGTCAATTCACCAAGAGAAATTGTAGTTATTAGCGTGTTGTTTCTAAACACCTAAACGCGTAGAATGCTGGTAACAGTGTTACGATTTCTTGTGTCGGTCCGGCTTAAAGAGATGGGGTTTAACGGACCGAGAATATTCCATTCGAGAAATTAATTAGTAAATTGACTAACAGAACTTGCAGTAGTATTAACGTACTGTTCCTAAGCAGCTAAGCGTTCCGAATTTCTTGGTGTGGCTGTAACAGCGCTCAGAGCCGCGGTGGCGTACAGTGAGGTATTTGGCCGGAAAAAACTATTTCAGCGTCATTGCTGGGCTCAAAGTGACAACATATAGTGGGTCGTTGAATTCGTCTTGAATTTACACAATCTTCCTCGTAACACTTGAAAATCGCTAATCGAAGCCCGTCGTAAAATATCTACACTTTGACGAAGTATATTACATACTGTTGGAAATGGGTTAAGATAATCACAGAAACACTGTTGAATTAACTTGAAGAATATTTTATTACGCAGCGCGGAAGGACGACTTGTCTCTTTGCCTAGCGGACTCGAAATGAAGAAAGAAAAAGGAAAGTTGTAGGGGGGGAAGAGTTTATCTGTCGCCCCCTTGACTTTTAGGAAAAAGCCCAGCCTGCATAGTTTACGGCACACGCCCTTGACTACGACGAATACCAGGCCTACGGGTACGGTGACATATAACTGGTCTATTGTTCTTCGATAGACAACCTACAGTGTTTCTCATATAAACGAAATTCATTTTTGCACTGTTTTGCATTATCATTACTAATATAATCCAACACATACGTCACGGGTGTGCAAATAAGATATGTAAACAAATGTCGGACAGCAAAAAACTTATAAATCTATTTTTTTCCAGCTTTTCGGCCAAATACCCCGCCGTGAGGCGATCGAATATCAGTAAACGGTGAAAAGTGAATAAAAGAGAAAGCGAGAAAAGTGGATCGTACAAAGTTGAAGTAGTTAGCGCAGTTTATAATGAACGATGCAGCCCGTTAATACAGCTCTTATTAACTGTAACTAATTAGACGTCAGCCACTTTATAGCACTCTAAGGAACTTCTACTCGATTTCATTTAATTAAAGAGTCCGCTATCTGGTCGGGCACTCCCCGTTAATATTGCACGGTTTTTACAACACGCGGAAATCTACGAGACACGAGCGATATGCTAACTGTACGCATTTTCATACACTTTGAAGCGCCGGTAGAATCGTAAAAACGTATTAATGTTAAATTGGACACGCGTTTCCAGCTGGGGTATTTAATTTTTTAGAAGGCTGCTGCGCCGTTTATTACAGATTCAAAGGCTTCGCGCGTGTGCGTGTAAGTGTACGTATTAATACCAACCGGTTCCATTCTTCCTGATTCATAATTATAATCTTGTAAATAATACCGCGCGGCAGAGCGGCGTCCAACAATATGAATTTTCAAAAAGGTGGGAATACGCTTTGAACGTTCATTGTAAATATTTTCTCAACTCGATAGATACGGACAGCTTGAATATGCAATTGATCGCGCGTTACAGATTCAGCGCACAATTTCGACGAAACTTTGCCCACGGTAAGAATTTATTATTAGAAATTTATACCGTATCGATCTCGCCGAGCGGCTTTCATTTCTACGAATCCAAATGATAAACCCGAGTGTTCGTAATCTCTCTGGAAGACAGTTTACCTGAAATCATTCGAACCGATACGAGCTACTGCGGTGGAATGTCAATTAAGATAAGATTCTTGTTAACACGACTCGATTATCTTCGTCGAGATTGGACTCATGAACGTGAATCACTTTTCCCCGATAAAATCGCTGTAAAATAACGTATATTCCGATTTTATTTAAATAATCCGACGTCCCAAGATTCCGTCTACAGACCACATTTTCCGAATCACTCTCGCGCCCGACAAACGGTCCATCCGATTCAATCCAATTCCACGGCCCCATCCAAATTCTTCGCATTCCTGATCGACCAGCTACGCCACACTTAATTTACACAAGCATTTCACCGCGGCCTGGGAAACCAATGAATCGCTATACCTCGGAATCTTCGATATGAAGATGATAAGTTCCATCGACCGATTCGCCGCGGAATGAAAGCTACGAAGAAGACAAAAAAAAAGGATGGACCTGTTCCAATTAGACCGAACCGCAGATTACATTTTTATCGCTCCGATTCGCGCTTAATAATTCGCACGGCAACAGAAAATTCCCGGACCCATGGAAAACAAACTTTTCCCGGGTGACGGCCGGAAGCTCGACTCTCCCTTTCCCTCTCTCATTCCCCCACTCTTCTCCATTTGCTCGCTTCTTTTTCGACAGACAATCATTCGGAAAAAGTTGCGGGTCTTCGCCGGTGGTTATCCAATCGGTCTCCGAATCGCGATAACTGCGAATCGCGATAACTGCGAATCGCAATCATCGCGCAGAGCTTGCAATTTACGCAGAAACGCTGTTCAGGTGTTCCAATGCTGCCAGATTACATTTCACCGCTAGACAAAATATTATTCCATTACAGCAAAGACTTGATCCAAGAAGAACCCTCGCGACCCTCCTGTTTCTTAGATCTTAAAGTTCTATAATACCTAACTTTCATGAAGCATGGTTTTTAAAATCCTGAGATTATAAATATATGAGTATCTCGCCAGCGAGAATACATTCTCATTGAATTGTACAAATTGATTCAGGTCAGAATATTTATTTTGACGTATTTTAAGCTGATTGGAAAAAATACCGCAGTATGACGTACGCCCTCAATAATAGGAATATTTGCCCTATCTTTCATGAAGAATGGTTTTTCGGATCCTGAGTTTAGAAAGATATGTGACGATTGAGAATTTTGTTCGCCTCGCCAACGAGAGTACATTTTCATTGAATTGTACAAATTGATTCAGGGCAAAATATTTCTTTTGACGTATTTTAAGCTGATTAGGAAAAAATACCGCAGTATGATGTACACCCTCAATAATAGGAATATTTGCCCTATCTTTCATGAAGAATGGTTTTTCGGATCCTGAGTTTAGAAAGATATGTGACGATTGAGAATTTTGTTCGCCTCGCCAAGGAGAGTACATTTAATTGAATTGTACAAATTGATTCAGGGCAAAATATTTCTTTTGACGTATTTTAAGCTGATTGGGAAAAAATACCGCAGTATGATGTACGCCCTCAATAATAGGAATATTTGCCCTATCTTTCATGAAGAATAGTTTTTCGAATCCTGAGATTATAAAGATATGTGACGATTGAGTTTTGTTCGCCTCGCTAAGGAGAGTACATTTAATTGAATTGTACAAATTGATTCAGGGCAAAATATTTCTTTTGACGTATTTTAAGCTGATTGGGAAAAAAACCGCAGTATGATGTACACCCGCAATAATAGGAATATTTGCCCTATCTTTCATGAAGAATGGTTTTTCGGATCCTGAGTTTAGAAAGATATGTGACGATTGAGAATTTTGGTCGCCTCGCCAACGAGAGTACATTTTCATTGAATTGTACAAATTGATTCAGAGCAAAATATTTCTTTTGACGTATTTTAAGCTGATTGGGAAAAAAACCGCAGTATGATGTACACCCGCAATAATAGGAATATTCGCCCTATCTTTCATGAAGAATAGTTTTTCGAATCCTAAGTTTATAAAGATATGTGACGATTGAGAATTTTGTTCGCATCGCCAACGAGAGTATATTCTCATTGAATTGCACAAATTGATTCAGAGCAAAATATTTATTTTGACGTATTTTAAGCTGATTGGGAAAAAATACCGCAGTATGACGTACACCCTCAATAATACAAACATTTGCCCTATCTTTCATGAAGAATGATTTTTTGAATCCTGAAATTATAAAAATATGAGAACGATTTAAAATTTTGTTCGCTCCGCCAACGAGAGTACATCCTCGTTGAATTGTACAAATTGATTCAGGTCAAAATATTTATTTTGACGTATTTTAAGCTGATTGGGAAAAAATACCGCAGTATGACGTACACCCTCAATAATACAAACATTTGCCCTATCTTTCATGAAGAATAATTTTTTGAATCCTGAAATTATAAAAATATGAGAACGATTTAAAATTTTGTTCGCTCCGCCAACGAGAGTACACCTCGTTGAATTGTACAAATTGATTCAGGTCAAAATATTTCTTTTGACGTATTTTAAGCTGATTGGGAAAAATACCGCAGTATGACGTACACCCTCAATAATACAAACATTTGCCCTATCTTTCATGAAGAATGATTTTTTGAATCCTGAAATTATAAAAATATGAGAACGATTTAAAATTTTGTTCGCTCCGCCAACGAGAGTACATTTTCATTGAATTGTACAAATTGATTCAGGGCAAAATATTTCTTTTGACGTATTTTAAGCTGATTGGGAAAAAATACCGCAGTATGACGTACACCCACAATAATAGGAATATTTGCCCTATCTTTCATGAAGAATAGTTTTTCGAATCCTGAGATTATAAAGATATGTGACGATTGAGAATTTTGTTCGCCTCGCCAAGGAGAGTACATTTAATTGAATTGTACAAATTGATTCAGGGCAAAATATTTATTTTATCGTATTTTAAGCTGATTGGGAATAAATACCGCGTTAAAACGTACAGCCGTGGTAATTGGTAAATTCATCCTATATTTAGAAAACGACAGCAACGTGTAAACGCAGCGGTGTTGATATCGGCGCGGGTTGACCGTAACGATTCTAATCTGGCTCGCGCGCTCGGAGACTTGCGTCGCTAACGAATGCCAGGAGGCGATTATTAATTTCGGTAATTGTTAACGTCGTCAAGAACGATCGAGAGCCACTTCGGGGCCAGATCGGAACCGGCGATAGTCGATTAACGCGAGCAACCGGTTGGGCAATCGTGCCTCGAGGCGATACGCTCCCGATCCCGGGCTCGAATTCACCAGCGACCTTGGGACTCTTACTTTCCTCCGACGTTTAGCCTTGCCATAACCGTGCCAAGAACGCAGGTTGCACGACTTTTATTGCGGACGACATCCTTTTGCCACGCCGCCAACGCGAGAGGCTTAATAACGCGGCCCGGTACGTGTACAATTTTTCTCGAATCGTTTTATTGGCTCCTGAATTGAGACGTAGAAACGATCATGATTTTTTAGTGCACGTTTGGAATGCCGTATAAACCTCGTTACAACTGCACACGTAAGTACGTGTAAACATTAATTAAACCGTTTGGTATGTACGTGTGTGGACGTTGCTGAGTTGGTAGCATTATTTGTTTTCAATCTTGATCGTAATACGAGCAGTGTAAAGCTCGATCGGACAACTGTTTAAAACAAAGTGTACGTGCATTTTACTTGGTGGTCTTTTTAACTCCGAACCTTCCACGAGTGGTCAAATTACCCATTGTAGATTTTTTATTTGACAATTATTGAAATGTGCAATTTTCGAGTAAGTCATGCATCCGAAGAACAATAGAAATGATGTCGATGCGGATCGTAAGACCAGTTGACGATCTATCCAATCGCTTTATCGTGATGGAGAAATTCATACGTCATTGAACGAGATTGAGAATGAAATTACGTTATCAGATTTTGGGTGCAAATAGAAATTCCATTGGTTCTGTAATACATAGTATAATTAAATTGAAAATACTAATTGATACTCCTTTCACTGTTTTCAATTTGATCGATTCATTTGCACGATAAATGCATCAAGTCCACAGTTTAATAATCGCACAAATGCATTATTTAGATAAAAGCAGCACAGGTCGGATAAACTTGGTCCACAGGTGAATACGAACACTTTTCGATGTCATCGAATCACACAGATAAAAGCAGATCACAATAATCAACGTGCAGATCGAAAAATGTTGCAGTACGTCCAATTTGAACAGCAGCTCCAGCTTATGAATGAAATGCTTAATTCCGTTCGAATGCCAAGGTTTGTTCCAGTAAGATAAACAATCATATCAAAATCGTGTTTCCGACGATATCCGTTCGCACATTGATATCGAATATTCCAGGTAATGAAACTGATAGTAGGAACGATCAATTGCGTTGCTAAACTCGTTGACATTGTAAACTGCAGCAAACCTAGGAAATCGTAAACCAGTCCGGCAGGTCTAGAAACGTCAAAACCTGATCCGCGTGACGTGGACATGAAACGTTTGTTCTTCCTCTGCGGCACCGACGCAGAATGAAATTAGCCTTTGGCATGGCCTACGAAAATGGAATTTGAAAATCCAAGGCTCGATATACTTAACGTCGATTTTTCCCAAAATGTTTGATGCAAATCAATTATCTCGCGGGGTTGGAAGCACGGTGAAATAATAACGGTATTATTATTCGGCAACGTAATTTGCATTATTCGGAAGCATACAGCTGCGCATGTAGCTATTTTCATACTGTTGCGACAGCTACGTGCTGCCGAATAATGCAAATTACGTCTCGTAAACGTAAAAATAGGAATTTGAGGGTGATTGCGGCCTGGGTTGATCTTTTATCTAGCAGTTTTGACTTCTAAAAAATTCCATCTTTGCATTATCGAGAAATGCAATACAATCCTGGAAAAATGAGTCTACTTCCTTAACACCAGGTTTACGGAGCTTTAGAAATAACTATTTCACATTATTTTATAAACATAACAAGAATGCGTCTATCCAAATTTTTGGCCATTTCTCCAATAATACCTAAAGAGATAGATTTGGTAAATAATTCCTCGGGGAAGCATCTTTACAATCTTAACACGTTACCGATCGGTGATTGTTGCATAATTTTGAAAAATCTATGGTACATGGCTAAACACTTTTTAATGGAACCTTCAATAGCAACAGCAATTTTCATCGTGAACAAGTCACCCACGATAACGTCATCTAATAGTTTCTTTTAAGATTGCAATGTAAAAGAAAATTTCGATGCTTCCTTTCGGTACAGCACAATTATTGGAAACCCTATTAATAGGATTCCGGTAGGTAAAGTGCTGATAATCGCAAATTAAGAATACTAGAACCCGTTAGGTTGACGGGCCCCGTAAACCTAGTGTTAAAGGGGAAAGAATTGAAAAAATCGGCGTCTGTTGGAATGATAAATCGTCCGTGCCGGGCACGGCGTGGGTTAAATTCGAGCAGGAAAATCCGAGAGAGATCGAAGCAGCACTCCGCTGGGAATTTATTTGCCGTGACGAGTAATTGTCGGAACGGCAACAAAATCTGGGGAGCACTTTGTTGTTAGCCGGGAGAAGAATTGTTGAAATGTGGGGGACTCGTCCCGACAACCGAATCACCGTAGCGTGCTCAAAACGCGGCATCAAAGCGGAATATAAAACTTCAGGGGTGCATGAATTCTCGAGACGCGGCGAAAAGTTTTCCTCGAGACGCGAGCTCGCCGTTTGCAATAGAGTGTCGATGACTCGGGGACATAAAGGCGCGAACGGCAAGCAATTTCTCAAATTCGTGAGCGCGACATTTCGTTTGTCTGTTTTTGTTCGCGAGACCGCTCCCTGGTCGCAGAACAATTTCAAATCCGCGTGGAGAACCAACGATTAGACGGATTACCGTTGATCTTCGAGGGACACAGCGAAACAAACGGCTAAGAAATCCGGGGTACGAATGACACAATTTGTTCGTTGAATCGAGAGGACCGAGCCCGGGCATCATCGTTCGTCAAACTAACAGGCAACACGCGTGGAAACGGAAGAGAACGGGCCGGTAAATGTATGACCGAATGCAAAAGCTCTGTCCGTTTTAAATAACGAAAACATCGTGCGGCTTAAAGCAAGAAAAGCACGGGTCGCTTTCCCTTGAAATTTTTATTCGTGGATTTTGTTCGCCCTCGATGAATTTAAACCTTCGCGCTCGAATCGCGGCTCTCTGATGCTACTGAAATTGCCATAGCATAATTCGCAACAATATTCACGCTATTCTAATAAATTGCTAGAAAAGTGCAACACTTTCCCTTCTTTTCGCGAGGCGCGATAAAAGAGAAAACGGATTCAATTCGATTTCACTCGAATTTATTAATTATTCAATGCGTAACCGTTAATAATATATTTGTGCGTGTAGACGAAATTTCACTATCACGCTACGTTTCCCTTTGTCATTTCAATAACAATTAATAATAAAGCTAATTATAATATCGAATATAATTTGACCGAATCATTGCGTTTTTGATGAACATTTTGAAGATTCGCTTGTTTGTAGATTTTATTGTATGTATATTTCGTTACATTATTTCAATTATAGTATCCGATAGATGTTATCGTTTCATTTCTCTCTGGTTGTGCTGCATTCGCGTATCGTATAAAACACAATTGGTTGGACCAAACGGGGATGAAATGTCGATAATATTTGTGTAACTATTTTTGAAGATCGAACGAGTGATTCCATTTAAAATCGTTTAGAATGAATAAGTGGTACATCTTAGAGAGAACGACAACTTCTACTATGGCCGATTCAAAAAGAATACGAAACGAATCGGTCGGTCGCGACAATGTAAAGGAAAATTGGTGAATCGATAAGAGTCGATGCAGGAACCAGTGGAGTACGGGAAAAATGTCTAGGATAATTCACGCGATTATTTCCGGTAGATCGGTCTGTGAGCGAAGGTATTGAATCATCCCGTCCAACGACGATCGTTGAACAATCTGCCCGGAGGATACTCTCCGGCATCGACGCGAGCGCGATGTTCTTATGCTCCGATAAACAAGCAACGATTTTCATTAAGAACGTCAGCCGCCAGCGAACAAATGTTTGCCAACGTTTCTGATGGACGAGGCGCGGCGCGTCTCGACGCCGTGGTTCCGTCATAACCGGTTCCGGCGTCGGCGAACGATCGCCGTCGGAACGCCCAAGTAATCGCCAACCGTCCAATTACAATACTGGCAGGACGACGCCACCCCAATGATTTATTAAATCATTATTAATGAACCGACCAAATAACTTTTCTTCATTTAAAAACTTGTCGCAACAGGATAATTTAACTATTGTACGAGATCACCCAAAAATGTTGTACTTGAAATTACCTCTGGAACCACCCCTTTCGAGCAAGTACAACGTTTTTGGGACACCCTGTATATACATCCCCTATGTAACTCTACTATTTAAAACAATCGTGAAACGCTGGAATTGTTGTTACGTATCATGTAATTATTGTTGGCTGCACGTACAGTTGAAGTATTTAAGCTTCAAATTTCCATTTCCAACTGTTTGTACAGGTTTTGCACGCGTAACCGTACACAGACCTAGTTCGCCTTTTTACAAAATCAAATTCACCCTTTCACAGACGAAATTCACCCTTCGCAAATCAAATTCCCCTTGTGGCTGACTCGAGAGTGAGATTACAGAATGCGATTTTGTCGCGGTCTTATACGAAATTTTCGTTGGTTTTAGAAATACGTTTTTTTCCATCGATTCTGCCATTTCGTAGAATTGATTCAGAACATTTTTATTTCGAAGATCTCGAAGCAGTCTGCTTATTGTAGAGACGAGCTGTGGCACATTATCGAGAGAGAAGCGACGACTATAACTGTGAAACATGATCAAATAAAAGACACGGTCTTTTCCCATTATTGCATCATCGCCGCGAGTCTCGCACATCACGAAACACGGTGTAAATCCTGTTCGGTGATCCGACACGTTCGATTCCGGCGGGGGAAAAAAATAGAAGAATACGAAGGTCGTGCATCGTTTCGGCGTGAACAGCGACCGGAACTGTCGGATCAAGAATCGGGAATAATGCGCGGACGGTAATAGTCGCGGACCGGTACAGTCGTCCGAGCCAATTTGCAAATAATTCGAAATTTACCGGCGGGGAACCACGCCATTTTGCCCGTCGAATATTTGATCGATTGAACGATTTCACTCCCTACCATGCACGGCGACGGCGGTTCCGATAAAATATTCCGTTCGGGAAAAGACAATTAAACCAGAATTTAGACTTTTCACTCTGAATGCTCATCCTGCACGATTCATCTACAATGAAGTGTATTAAGATTCTTTTCACCCTCGTTTCGTCGAAAATGCTCGTTCAAGGTGATTAGTGAACGAGGTAGGATTAAGGCGAATTTACAGTTGTTCGCTTCGATTGTACAGAGTGTTTCAATATTATTTTATTAGATCTACCCTTATTTTCTCACGTAGAACCATCCCCTCCACGTTTATACTATTTTCGGGCACCATGTAGACGCACGGAATAAAATAGTTTACGAAACTTCAAAGTTGTTTTTTTAAGCCTTTGCCGTATTTTAACGAGTCACACTCGTCCGATGAAGATTTTTTTTCTAACAAAGTCTAACAAATATGAATGTTACGCCTTACTTTTTAAATGAAATAGAATTTGATTCGTTTGTAATTAAACCCTTGCTCTACGACTTGTTTTACGGTTTCAGTGATTAGAACTGTTTTTATAGTTTGTAATTTCCTAAAAAAGGAGAAAATGATATCTGTTTTTCAATAACTATACACTAACAAAACCAAAATAGAATTTCATCTCGGTTTAAAGGAAATTAATAACGTACATATTTAGTAGACTCTGTTCTGAATCTTCATCACGAGTCTGACACGATATTGTAGGCCCTACAATGTAGGGCAAGGGGTTAATATTTAAGCATTCAAATAAATGTTGTGCTTAACCTTATTTTCACGTAATTTCCTGCATTGTAGTGGTTTCTAAGCAAAATCAAAGTACGCATTTCCATCACCTTTTGCCTTTTTAATGCCGCAAGGGTAAAAATGAAGTGCACGAAAGAAAAATTTGGTGTGCTGTTTAACGAGGCGATGTACCATCGGATAACCATTGCTTACGCATTTCTCAACATTTTTCAAAAACAAAAATTCGACGAGCGTGGGCTCTTCAAGTTGCCTGAAACATCGCAACGGATCATAGGATAAATCATAATACTCATTCGTCGACATAACACTTATTCAAAATGGTAAAAAAAATTGGCATTCATTTTTCCTTGAGAAAACGAAATGATTTTCCGAACGACCTGATACATTGAAAAAGTTTCTTTCACAATTCTCCTCTTGCGTCATCTTGCGTAAAGATTTTCTAACTGTTGAACGGTTCGAAGTGTATTTTGATTTCGCTGCATATACAGGGTGTTCGACAACAGGTGGGAGAAAATTTAAGGGGTGGTTGTCGACGATAGTATAAGACGAAAATAAAGAATAAAAAAATTGCGATTTCGGCTTTGTTATTTTGTTATGAACAATTAGAAACACGTCTGAAATGGGGCCTTAAATAAGAAACCAAGGTATGAATGTATATTACGCACACAACGTACACTTTTGTTAGACGTGTTGCCGCATTTTAGGCGGACTTTTAATTGTTAATAACAAAATAACGAAGCCGAAATCGCAATTTTTTTGTTCTCCATTTCCGTCTTATATTATCGTCGGGAACCATCTCTTAAATTTTCTCCCACCTGTTGTCGAACACCCTGTATAGGATGCATATATAAAAAATGGTCGGACCTTGAAAAAAGGGTCGAAATCATATGATCTTGAAACACCCTGTACGTTTCGGACGAATCATCCGTCCCAACCGAATTCGTCCAGCGGCGACAATGATCGTTTTGTCATCGGTGGTCGCGGTGTTGTCCCCGTCCGAAGGAAACTATCATTCTGTCGACTGAAGCTGTCCGTTTTGTTCCGCACGCTGACTTCGATCGATCCCGCTCGCTGACAATGGACTCGTGCCAGCGATCGTTCCTTTCGATCCGACGGCTCAAAGTGTATAAACTCATCGAACACCCCATCAAAGACTCGGCGGGATCCGCGACAGTGTACGAAGTTAGTTTTGCTTGCAACGACGATGGCTTGCGCTGGTACTTAAATAGACAGCGTTGTTTTCGCTGTTACAACGCGCTCGACAATCACAAACGTGGAACAGAATCGGATTAAAATCGAAACGATAGGACGGTGCGCACGGTTTCGATTCGGAGAATCCAAAGGGACGCCATTCAATATTTTTACCATTCGTTTTAATTCAACAAGTAGATTTGAAATTCATATTTTAATATTAGAACCGTCAGGTTGGTTGAAACTTTTCTGTTTTTTCATTGTAATTATCAAAATGATTAAAATGTTTCCATGAGAAAATTATGAAATGAATGTCCGAATGAATTCAGTCTTGCTATTATTAGACAACGGATTTTTGTGCAACATGAGACTTGGATAACGATCTACAGGAGTCAAACAGAAATTCTCGCTTTCCTTTAATTATAGATATTTTTTTTAATCCCTTTAATCTACCTCCGCCCCGGCTTGAAATCCCAACTAATCGTTTTATTTCAAATATTATATGGTGACCGCGCCTTTTCGATAATGTTAGTATTGAAGGAATGGATCAATTGTCATTTCAATTAGAGAGCAACCAAACATTTCTCTGTATCCAACGATAAAACACAGAAAATTGATATATTTTCACCGCGGGAACGCGCGGGACGTCAATATCGTGTTCCGGAATAATAAACAGTACGTAAATTGTAAATTGTAAGCCAGAAATTGTTTACACCGGGAGAACCATAGAATATTTCAGGAAATTAAATAACAACAAATCAGTTTGTCGGAAATACGCAAAAAACACATTTTTATGGATTAAAGCGAATTATTCGAGTTACCGAAAAACGTTAATTCTCTTTACCGCGTTTTCGTCGGGATTCAAAATCATACTAAGAAAATCGCGTCGGTTATTATTAAAATATACTCGTTTTACTTTTTTCCCGCGTAGCAACGTACGGGCATAGATGTATCAGATTCACGGCGTATCGGGTTTCCGGCGAAAGAATGGAAAGCTTTTCTAAGAGAGTCTTTTGAGAGGCAAGGATTTCGTAGTAACCAACAAGGCTTGGAACAAAAAGAGAGGTCTCCCTCTCTGTTTCTCTCTCTCTCTCTCGCTCTCTGCCTCAAAGCTTCTCGAGCAGAACGTTACTCACAGTCCCGTTCGATATAAATCAGATCTGCCGCGACTTGTTTCGAGAAATCATTTATTGCTGAGAAAAGCAATTACCGATAGAAAAATAAAGACAGCGATCGATCGAGCCTTGCGGAACGCGCCGCGCCGGTTACACATACTTGATGTAAGAACTATCCCAGAAAAACCCGGGCTACCGACCCGACCCGACCCGACTTCTCTCGCAACGTTCTCCTTCGTTTCGGAGTGATTCGTTTCTTTCATTTCCCCTGTTATCAGAAAATACTCAATTCCGCGAGCGTATCGAGAAAATAAAAAAGGGGGACGGAGCTCGAGGGTGGGGCCGAAAGGGGTGGGGAGTCGAGGATCATGCCGGGATTAATCTATCAAAAAGATTCAACTTTTCCGCTCACGGAGAAAATTCATTTCACCTGGAATCGATATTCCATATAAAAAAAAGAAAAGAGAAAGAAAACGGAGAAAAATTTATTCCCCGAACCTATGATTTTCTTCGAACGCAACTAGTCTGCATGTGAACCGTTGGATCCCTTTAAACTCGAATTGCAACGACACACCCGGAAAAACGTCACGTTGCTGGGAATTCGATTTACATAATTTCCCGGGTCTCAGATATACCCGACGATAGCCCGAGCCTCGGCCATAAATTACGAATGAATTATTTTGTTTGCGTTGGGCCCGCGATTAGCCCGCAATCAATTGAACACGAATTATTCACCGTGAATTAAATGCGGATTTGCGTTCCGGCTTTCATCGCGATACCACGCGCGCATTCGTTCGCTCTAAGTAAAATCAGTCTCGCTGCCATGCGAAAGAGATGATCAACTTTTAATTATTTTCTCGGTTTCCGGAACGAGTTGACGTTGATAGATACGTCAATCGTTTCGCCCCGGCGAAGATGACGGACAATTTACTTTTGATATTTCGGGGAAGGCGATTTGGAAAACTGTCTATCTTATACTCTCTCCTAAAGTTCTATTACGGGATTACGGAGACCGTCCTTCGATTCCTCAAACGTGATAAATAGACTGCGGATCTTTATGCGAAATAAAAATTGTCTGCATCGATTGCAAGGAATAGAAACTGAATCGAATGTTATTTCTTCCCCTTAATGATTTTAATAGAGGAGAAATCATATATTGGCATCTCCAATTTTAAACATTTTCCAACAATTTTCAATTTCATCTACTCAATTTTCCGATAAACGCATGAAGATCCGTAGCCTAGCGATAAAAATATGATCAAAAGGATAAGAATTCGAGAAACTCTGGAAAGACTGTCTATCTTCTCGATAATTCAAATAATTGCCTTTTGAATTTCCGCGAAATCAAGATATCAAAGCCGGAAACACAGCACTGTGTAACTAAACTACAGATCTTCGCGCGAGATAAAATTTTCTTGGTGCAATTTGCAGAGACCCGAGTCAAACAAAAGTTTATTCCCGCTATCAAACGGTTTAATGCGTTAATACTTTCGGTAAAGGTGGTATTAAGCTTATTACTATTTTTATTGCACTTCGCAAACATCTGCAGTCCTCGGTAGGGGACAATATAAAAATTCATTTTAAAAAAGTATTTCTTCATGGTCAAATTCCAAAAACTCCAATTAATCGCGACTTTATTGAATAAAAACAATGTACTGGAATCTTGTATTTAAAATAAAATTCTTTATGGCAAAATCAATCGAAACAGGAAATGGTATTACAACTCGAGAAACTGTAGTATTTGTCAAAGTACTAAGATAGAAATTCTGAGTCTACATCAATATTGGAACAGGAAACGTACATTTTCTCAGCTTGAATGATTGAGTAATCGGTTCTTGAATTATCAATAAATCGCCAATTAATCCTTAATCCAATGTCAGTCTTCCCGATCAAATTTTCGCAGGATTAAATAAAGTCTGTTTATTTTAGCTTCATAGAAAAGGAGAGAGAAACTTGTTGCGTGAAGTGAAATATTTGAAAAATCTGTAACTTTCGTCGAAGTCGATTGAAATTATAAAGCGATTCATTCGGAACTTTTATTTTTAAGGTGTCTCCGACGACCCGGAATTTATCCATACGCAACTACTCAGAAACAAAGCAATCTTGGGCGGTCATCAATAAAATGCAATCCCGGAAATCCACATCAAATAAAATATTCTATTTTCCAAGTTGCACGCTCGAGATCAAAGTTATCGATGCATTATTCGAGATGACTTTCTACCAGCTTCCAGATTAATCTCGCGAATCAATTAAATCGGCAACAATTAAACGCCTTCTAGAACGCGTGATCGTTCGATTCGAGGTCGCAGCGCGATCTCGAACAGTTTCGAATTGAAAAAAAACATAAAAGAACGGAGCTGAAAACGGTTATCGCCGCGCGGGGAGATTAAATATCAAAGCTTGTGATCAACGGGCCGCCGGCTCCTAACGAGCATTCCATAATAGGAACATTTGTTTCGGGGCCGAAAACGAGGTCCGAACTTTGTTAATTTTCCCAGCAGCAGTTAGCGATCGTGATAATAAGTGTACCGTCGACGCGGTGCTCGCGTGTACACGTGTGCACAGTAGTGCTCTCTTAAATTTGCCAAATCTGTTACACTTAAATTTCCATGACTCAGCCCCATCTCTCTAACGAATCTGTGAAAATGTCAAAAGCCCTATTGGACATCGTGCAATACAGAAAATGTCATATTCAGTCATTTTGATCTTAATTTCTCGTATGTGGTACAGCTGGATTGTTGAGATCCTTCTGATTAAAATGAGTACAAACACGATGTAAATCGGACTAGTATTACAATCTAAAAACATTGAATTTAGTGTTCCAAGCTATATCCAATGGCGTCAACCACAGTAGCAAATATCTGTTTTGCATTGAAGTATTTATTTCATCGAATACAAATTTATTTATGTTGGAGCGATGTAA
The DNA here is from genome assembly GCA_028455805.1 of Lasioglossum figueresi. Classification (NCBI taxonomy): domain Eukaryota; kingdom Metazoa; phylum Arthropoda; class Insecta; order Hymenoptera; family Halictidae; genus Lasioglossum; species Lasioglossum figueresi. The sequence goes on along the minus strand of CM052192.1, from coordinate 5,363,902 downwards.
AGTTCCTCGCACCCAGTTACGTGGAAAGCGAAGTGCGAGTAATCGAAGGTTAAGTACATAAGTGCACACTTTTAAACGCCCGTCGCTACCCCCACCAATACCTGGAAGTGGGACCACTTCGCTGTTTCAGTTGTAGTCACTTCCCCGCGCCTACTCTACAGAAGTATTCCGATTTACGTCGTGTTTGGATTCATTTTAATCGGAAGAACTTCACCTGTCCACTGGCACCACTCGTGTAAACGTAGAACAACGATGAATTTGAAATTTTCTTTACGGTACGTTTAATTTTCACGCTGTATCCTTTGAAGTTAGAACGCTCGGTCGATGCTTAGCGAACTGCGTATCCCTCCCAATTTCGCTCGCTATTATCTATTCCGTTACGTCGTCGTCGAGCTGTGCTCGAGTCTTCCGGATAATTCGACTTCCGGATACGAAAGTTTGCGAATCTAACAATAAGTGAGCACCAGTGTGTTACGATTACGCGGATCGTTGCGGCTTAATTCCAGGTGATACGGTCGCGCCGCGTGTTCGGCGTGGTCCGTCTATTCCACCTTTTCCCTGTCGATCCTTTCGTTCTTTCTTCGGCTCGCCTCTTATCTGGCGTACCAATAACCAGGTATGTGTGTCGCTCGATAAGTTGCATTGTTCCTGCCGGCTGGTTGCTGCTGCTCCGGTTTCATCGGTGGAAAAAGCAACTCCGGCGAAATTCGTCGCGCGAACCTTGTTTTTTTCTCTTCTTCTTCTCCTGCTGCACCAGCAGCAGCAACCGCTGCTCGTTTTCCCTTTCTCTCTCTCTCTCTTTCTCTCTTTTTCTTTCTTTCTCTCTCTTTCTCCGTTTTTTTTTCTGTTCGCTCGCTGATTTTTTCCCTTCTTTTTCAAATCGTCGACCACTTCGCCCGCGATCGAAGCTTAACGAGGCTATCACATTCGCTCCTGCCTTTTTTCCTATCCGAACCCGCTGTCTCTTCAACGACCACGATTCTCTGCCGCGCGAAATTTGAAAAAAAAGAGCCGAGGTGTCCAGCCGGAAAAAGGCGAGTCGGAATTTAATCGAGGCTGCAAATCCGTTCGAGGCGATGCGCTTTCGACGCCCCTGCAAGCTGAAATCACGCGACTCCTGACGCTTTTTGTGTCGTTCGCGCGGGAAGACGGTGCTTCGGGATTTATAGTCGTGAACGAGGGCGGCGCGATACTTTCGTTCCAGTTCTACGTCGTATTGTAACGATAAACGAAATTATGGCGCGACACGGTCGAACCGTTTCTTCCTGGAAAATTTGAATTTTTTAATCGGGTCGCTGAGCCAGCAGCGGACGAAAGTTCTGCGAGCTTCCTTATTCAGATTTTTGGGCCTGATTTCATGGATCTTTTTTAGAAAATTCTGCACACACGGGAATGTCGCTTCGTAACGTTTACGAGCATCGAAGGAAAATATGCTGCATTTGTCGAGACATTTTAGAACCATTCGTATTTTTATTCTTTAATCAGCACCATGATTGAGTGGCGGTCGAAATTCGGCAAACAATAAAAACGATATTCTCGTTGGTCTACATAAATATTCAAACAGGAAATGTACTTCTATGATCGCAAATAAAATTCCACTTTATCCACTTCAAATCGCATTCCAAGCTACTCCATTTTACTCCATCCCACTTCGGATCGAGAGCTTCACTCTAATATTTCGCAGAAAAAATATGCGTCATTCCGTCGCACGATCTTCGCCATCCGGCATTTCATCGTAAGAAAAATTCCGCGGCTTCCGGTTAGAGAGCTCGAAGACTAAAAGTTTTCCAGCCAGCGTAAGCTGATCTTCAATTTGAAAGGACGCGGAAATTGCGCAACGCTATGTCTGGCAAGAGATATTTTAACTTGACGGGAAAGGAGCTGCGCATAAAACAATTGCTGCCAGTTTACAAAATTTACTGGGAGAATTGGTTCGGCCGAGTTTCACGGTAGTTGAGGGGGCGCAGTGCGTTGAGTCAATGGGATTTCGGGGGAAAAAATAATAGTTGCAGTTTAAATAAGTTATCATACATGTTAACTAATTATTATATTTTGAGTGTTTTTTAATAAATATTTACAATATAAACAGTAAAATTATAAATTTAATAAAATATCTCTGCAGTATGATTTTCTTAGAAACGTATGCCTTCAACGTCGTCAACACGCACATTATATTTGTAAAAACCTTAGCTTCTCTTTCTTCGTGGTTGCTTGAAAACCATATCTCGATGATATATATATAGATCTATTAGTAATAGATCGCTCAGAATCTGAAAATTTTTTTTTAATTGTCGGGCAACTAGGGGCAGCTAGGGACACCTAATTTGTGTGTAATCCTTTGCAGGATACATGTGTGCATATTTTCCAATAAAAATCGTGGAGGAGTGTTTTTTTAAAACTTAATTAAGTTACAAAACTAAGTTACAAAACAGCAACTAAGTCTACTCTAAAACAAATTAACATAAAATTCAAAGTAGTGTAAAAATTTGGAAGTACTTACCCCGAAAAACACGTTCCATTTCAAATACTACAACATTTGCACTTTTATCGCACCGATACACTAGCTCGATTGGAAGATGAATTTCGACTGAAATTATTGGCACGCACGCAACGTGACAGAGCATCGTGAACGATTGTTTATTTCTTCCAATCTCGCTTCTTGTCTTACCAATACAATACCAAAGAACCCTCCAGTGACGACATTGTACAACAAAACAGAAGTTTATTGTTTGATTTTTGTCCCATGGCAACGCACTGTCGGGCGGACCGGTTTAAAACCTTGACAAAATTTTTCTTAAAACACGCGTCTATATATAGTCTTCGGTCTGTAACGCGATGAGAAAAATGGACGAACTTTAATTTATTTATTTTCTTTTTATAAAACGGCGTCTGCTGAAGATTCTCTCCAAATGTCAGGTCAATAGGTCAACTAGAACTTATAACACCGTGGCAGCTGTGTTGAAAAAAGGTATTTAAAGATTCAACTTCAATTTTCGCAACGGTTCATTTTGGAAATTCAACACAAATTCTACGACGCTCGTACGTGGAAATGAAGAACCAGAATAGAATACCCTCCATGAGCACACTGGGTCATTCATGTCCAAATTCTAGTGTCTACTTTAATACTGTCGCAGCAGGTCAAAAAATTGTCTAAACATTTAAACACACTGTATATTGCAGATTTACTATATACCAACTACCCCATAAAATACACATGTGTCCATAATTATGAAAGTGGTCTAACACTAAATGAATTCCATATAATGTTGAAATAACAAAGCACTATCTAACAGTTCATTTTTCACAATATTATAAAAATTACATTGAATTCGTATAGCTTCAAATAATGTGATGTGAAATAACTGATAAACTCATATTTTTTCATTTTCACTTAGACACCACTTTCATAATTATGGGCAGATACAGTGGGCGTACAAAGTATTCGTACACCTTTTTAAATAGATTAACTTTTTTATAATTGTTCCAAACGACCTGATTTTTTATTCTCAGTGCGTCAAAACCGATAGCTCGGGAATTAGCTTCCGCGAATCACACGATACAATAACAAGCGTATCCAATTTAAATTTACTTTTGAATATGTTGTATTTTTTTAATATAAGAGTCTTCAATCTCATTCTCCGTATCCATTTAGAACTCCGGTAGCTAGCAATTCTCTCGCTTCGATAAACCTTTACCGCTCGAGGTTTATCTAGAATTCTTTCAAAGAGTTACGAGAACCGACCTTCCTAATACCTTACCCTTACCGAAATCCTGTGACACCCGGTGGTGAAAGAGACACCGAGTAGTTCACGATTTCCTGTCGAGTGGAGACCCGATGGTGAAACAGACATCGGCTAGTCCACGACAACCCTTTCCTATCTAGTGAAGACCCGGTGATGAAACAGGCATCGGCTAGTCCACGACGACTGTAAGAAATACGCGTTCGTTTACAAGCGGCACAAATGGCCCCTCGATTTTTAGCATATTTATTTTACGAAGAGGCCTTTCCCTTTTTTCCGCCGTCCCAAATGACTTCGGGAACAAGGGCCATAAAATAATACCGAGGATCTTTAATCCGGGTACGCGAGGACCCCGAACTGACAGAGTGGGTCCTAGCACATGTGCAGGCTATCCAAGCAATTGGCACTACCCTTGACCTCCGCCAGTTCGAGGGGCCATCAATTAAGAGGCCCACTCAGGGTAGTATGAACGCGCTGATCCGGGGGTCATATTACAAGTATTTTTTGGAATTTCCCTAAAACGACTTGAGGGACTGACTTTCCCCTCCACGGATCAGGAAGATCCTCCTCCCTCAAGTCATCTAGCGAATAGGGTTGATTTTCTCCCCGTTAGCGGATACCTCCGCCCAGTTGACTTTACTTTAAATAGAGCTGACCACGGAGCAGAAAGGAGGATTCAAGTTTTTGAGGTTTCACGAATTCGGACTCAGAGTTTAGATTTTGCGGAGCGTCGAGATTTTAGTTCTCCAGTATACACGACACGCGAATATTTTATTTATCGGGGATCGGACAAGTCTGACGGTCTTCATTTCTGTACGTCCTTAATTATTAAAGCATATTTCTTGTCCTTTTTCGGATCCTCGTGTTTTGTGACATGCTTTTTATATCTATCCACCACAGTTCCTTTATCAAAACGAACAACGACCTATCCTGTGACAACCGGTGATGAAACAGGCACCGGTTAGTTCACGACAAATCCCGTTGACAAGAATAAACCTCGCCACGTCTTATCCGCCAGCCCTCGGCTCGTAACAATTAAAAAATAAAAATTCCGCAAAAAGAATTGAGAACTTGATATGTTCGCCTAAACATGAACGACCCGGTGTGTCCGCGGAGGGTTAATTGCGACGTTGAACGGAGGGATAATGGTTCTGGTTAAAATCTCGCGTGCATGGAGGACAAAGAACCGATTCTGCGTCCCAATTACCGGCGCGTTGTTTCATAACCTCAGCCCGAACAATAATTAATCGGCGAACGAAGTTCGAAAGCGGAGTGTCCGCGTGGAAATATAATAAAATGTACGCTCCCGCGCTGGAACTGTCCGATGCTATTCGACTTTGGGTCGAAAAGGCAACACAGCCCCCGAGATATTACGTACCAGTCATTTCGCCGTGGCGTGCAGGCTTATTCGATTAATCGATCGACACTGACGTGACCCGCGACGAGGAAACTAGCGCGCGAACGAACGTGCGAGCGAACGAAAGAGAGACAGCCCGGAGAAATAGAGAGGATGTGTCTCGGGTAATATTAATGACGTCAACCCGAAAAGAATTGTAAAAAAACACATTGTTTTTTTCACTTGGTAAATCCAGTTTTAACGAGAGACCCCGTGTTCGTCAATGGACGATCTGAATAGTAATTGGTCGATTGCGGATTTTATGCATTCGTAACAGATACATACGCAGCGACACGCGCAAGTGAAAACGGTGGGTGAAACTGATGATGCTTCTGTTTCACGTTTGATTTATTACACCCCCTTTTTTCCCCCGGTCGCGCAACATCTGCAGTAATTAGTGATTTCGAAGTTACTTGAAGTATTGCCGAGAGCGGTTTCTCGCGTCGATGGTTTTATAAGTGTCAGGCTCCTGGAAAGTTTGCTAATTTTTGGGAATGTAAATTTTGTAAACGGGAAACTTTGGGAGATTTCCTGGTCCAACATAATTGACAGCTTGTTAAAACTTCACAAATATTAACGTTAGCAATAGTATTACGTATACAGGGTGTATCCGTTAAGTTATGTCACAATTTTTTAGGCATTTCCGGTAGTGCAATTAAAAAATGTTTTAGACAAAAGTTTCTCGGTGCTTGACGAGCTACATGTTCGCATATTCTTAAATCTGAAAAAATGTTTTTTACGTAGAAAAGTAAAGGTCACCTTGACTTTTTTAAATGGCACTATATGTTTTGGACATCATAGGATTGTTTCTGACGTCGAGACGAATTTAACGGTGTACTATACTATGACCTTGAAATGACCTCAAACTTGAAAATTTTGTGCAAACGTAATTTTAATGAAGAATTATTTCTTACAATATAAATCAAGTTACGTTAGATGTTCGAACTGCGATCCACCTTCTATGATACAGAACTCTGCCCTTTGTATTAGATATTTCGTTGTTGCCATAATTAGGGCGTCTCGTTTTATGTTATTACATGCAGTTGTTATGCGATTTCGAAGTTCCTGAACATTATTGATTGCTGTATCGTATACAACAGACTGCAGATATCCCCAAAGATAAAAATCCAACAGAGACAGATCTGGAGAACGCGGTGGCCAACGAATTTGACCATACGTTCCTATCCAACGATTTCTAAACTTGTTATTAAGATATTCCCTAATTATAATAGCATCGTGGACAGGACACCCGTCTTGTCGAAGGTACATATCGTTCCTAATGTTCAGTGAAATGTCTTGCGATAAGTGTGGAAGTTTTTCTTCCAAAAAGTTCAGATACCGAGCAGCTGTCAAATTTTCTGTCAAATATGGTCCGATTAAGTAACCATTTAAAATACCACACCAAACATTGACACTAATTTTAGTTTGAAAGTTGCGATCTCGTGTCCAGTGTGGATTCTCTGTTGACCAATAACGTTGATTTCCTCGATCGAATACACCATTATTTGTAAATTTAGATTCGTCTGTCCACATAATTTTCGTAAATATTTCAGGATCCTCTTCGTTAGCAGCAGCTAGCCACGCCAGAAATTCTAATCACCGCTGTCAAATGGATGATATTTGTATCTTCTCGTAATTATATTAATACTTTTGACCGACACATTTCAAGTTTGAGATCATTTCAAGGTCATAGTATAGTACACCGTTAAATTCGTCTCGACGTCAGAAACAATCCTATGATGTCCAAAACATATAGTGCCATTTAAAAAAGTCAAGGTGACCTTTACTTTTCTACGTAAAAAACATTTTTTCAGATTTAAGAATATGCGAACATGTAGCTCATCAAGTACCGAGAAACTTTTGTCTAACTTAACAGATACACCCTGTATACGCTTGAGCAGAAATATTGTTTCGGTTTCGAATAATTCAACGCGTTCGTTTAATTTCGATCGATATCGATATTGTTGAAAGCGTAAAAGATAATCTGTTCTTCGTCGAGTATCGGGGCTTCTTAGAAAATACAATACTTATCGACGGCGGCTGGTCGACGTAATTAACTGGGTACCGCGAACGTAGTTGATCAGATTTTAATCCGAAAGTAATGACGTTCCGTGGTTTCTCTGACCTACATCGAACATTTTCCTTTCGGCGTTTGTTTATACGTTGTTAGTCTTAATTATGTTTCTGTACACCGAATGAGCTGAGTGCTTGTAAAACAGAGCAATTTCATTATTTCCAATTAATTCCGTCTGTTCGATCCGATGCTCGTAAATTTTCCAATCCGTTCCATAGATTTCTATATTCCGCGTGCCGATGCGATTGTAATAATAGATAAGTCCGCAATGAGTTAAAGTAATAACAAAATGTTAACGCGAATAACGAGTTAAATCCGAACCCGAAATTATACTGAGAAATTAATATCACAGCCGATACATAATGATCCACAATGTGCCAATTAATAATGATATTAACGACTTTGTCGCGATGTAATTTGCTGTGCACCTAATGAAAACGTAACCATCAATATCAATAATTATCCCGTAATGCCAGATAAGCAACTACACACAGATAATCTGTCGTAATAGCTTATAAGAAATCGCGACATTTTTTTATCAGATATTCATCTACAAACGAAAATTCACATCACTTACTTTATAGGTGTCGAAGTAATCGCGGTAGCTGCTTTGTATCCGGAATAAACATTTTTGGTTTCCGTACGTTTCCCGGACAACAATGGTAAAAATTATTCTGTTGTGGTTCCCATTAATTTTTGTTTTGTACATTAATAGAATTAATTGTGATTTATTCGTGATCTGATATGTTAAATAAATATTTCACCTACCCATAAGTAGATTGAATAAATATATTAGCAGGTTGTACGTGGACACGATTTATACGTACATGCTAATTCAATGTATCGATAATTAACGTGGTGAAATAAATTATCTGCGCACGTGTTCGCGTCAACGGAAAAATAAAATTGTTGCGAGCAGCAGGAAGTAATTCGAGCTCTAAACAAATCACAGTGGTCTTTGGCAGAACTCGGCAATTGCGGGCAGATGGAAGGTTTAAAAACATAGTAATTCGCGTATCAGCGTCGGATTTTGTTATCGGATGCGCATCGGCAGGTCCGAAATCGCGTGTCGCGGGAAATCGTCGCGCGTCGTTCCGCGGTGTTATCGCTATCATTTTAAAAAAGCACATGATCGCCGGCGTGGCTCGCCAGTCGACGTTTGTCGCGCTCCTTCGCACGAACCGAAACGACCGGAGATCGACGTCGAACGAACGACGTCGGTGGAAAAGGATCGCGAAAAACGAAAGCCATAAAAATAAGACGAAGAATCTGTCGCGGTGTTTACCGCCTGTGTAGTTTCTGGTCGCTCTAAAGAACTTCCGTTTTAATTTATTCCCGGAAGCGGGCGCATCCGTGACAGCAGCGGCCGACTCCGGAGGAGGAACAGGATCAGAAGGAAAAGTTTCCCGGCTGTTCCCAAGGATTACTTTCCCCATCGTCGGGCATGGGTTGCTGCGGCTGCTCGGACGAGACCTCGTCCAAAGTGGAGCCCACGGTAAGAATTATTTTTTATGATTCTTCCTCTCTCTTTCTCTCTCTCTCTCTCTCTCTCTCTTTCTCTCTCTTTCTCTCTCTATCTCGCCGACCCACACCCGCCGCTGAAATTTCCGCGCAAGTATTTTAATATAAAACTTCGAGCTTTGCTTGTCACGGTAAACTGAACTTGCAGCTACCGGGGGACGCAGTCAACCCCCTTTCGACCACCGGGTCTCCGAGTCAACCCCCCTCAATATGACACTCAAGTTTCGATTCAACCCCCTCCGACTCCACTCTGTTTAGAAGGGCGATTGTGTCGCTCCTTTCTCGGATTTTTGCAAAATCTCCATTTCGAGATTCCAGCCCGATTTATTATTATTTTTCATTTCTTTCCTCGTTTCTTGAATGCACCTTTTTACACGTTTTCATACGTCTAAATAAATTGTACACAAACAGTTACAAAATTGACGTGCATTAAGGTTATTGCCAGCCACAAAAGAGCTTATCTTGCTACTTTTACATTTTCCAAGCTCCTTTGATGGAACTTTCTATGAAATTTATTCGAGAATATTTTTTATTCGTCTGAATAGAACACAGTTACAGAATTGGTGTACATTAAGGTTATCCATAGCCATGAAGTATTGTAGGAATTGTTAATAGCAGCCTAGTCTCTTGTTACATTTACTTTTCCAAAGTTTCTCTGATAGATTCTATTTATTCCTTTCAATATGGAAGGATTTCTCATTCAATATTTTATACATATCGTCCGAATGAATCGCGAATCATGGTTCCAGAAGTGAAGTGCATTCAGATTATCGTCGACCATAAAGTACTGCAGGAATTGTTAATAACAAAAAAGTTTGCGTTGAAATATATTTAAGTGCACTCGGCGTTACACGAGTTTACTTAACATCATTTCGGTTTCCTCAGGAGTAGAAATTGTTGTTCCTCGAAATTCTACGATTTGACGGATGGCTGGTTCACCTCTTGGTAACTGAAAAATTCAAGTCGCTCGCCTGCTTGTTTACGGAGCTAGCTTTTGTCATTCTCAAACGAGTTCGTTTGTCGCGTAGTTTTATTTATGCACCAGAAATCGTAGAATTTGCGAAACTGAAACGTACCTTACTATGAGAAGTATCGAAACTCTCGATATCAATTGTATCGTAAATTGCATCGTTGTGTTGTAAAACATGTCGATTATCTCGTGAAGTATCGACATTTCGATGATCTTGAAAAAATTCGATTCCATTAAAGAATAAAATAAAATTGCACCTGGCTGGTGCATCGGTGCATCCTCATAAAAAATAAGGTTAGGAGGTTAGGACGTATTATGACATATGATTTTGTTCCTCTATCATTTTTTCTCAAATAGTTGTTTTCAGAACCGTTTCAGAACTCCTGTTTAAAACTGAATTTCATTCCATTCGTATTTAGTAGGTGTGCAAAATTCGTGTCCCTCGCAATTCATTAAACCCTCGCCATTCCATTTCTTTTACAGTTACAACGATTAGAACGTCTTTATCCCGGAAAATGTCGTAGAAGAGAAGAGAAAATATATATTCTTTAAACAAATTTTATTTCACCTAAAAAGAAAGGCGTAACATTCATATTTGTTAGACTTCGTTAAAATCTTCGTCACGAGTCCGACTCGTCAAAATACGGCAAGGGGTTAAAACAATTTTCAATTGCAATCACTTAATCATCGTCGAACTGCGGATCTTTATGCATTTGTGAAGAAATCAATTCGCCGAAATACAAAACAGTAAAAGATTTAAACAATTCAAGAATATCGTTAAGGAACGAAATCAAATTTTTATGTTATTCCTGCTTCCCGCAATCGATGCAACACATTTTTATTTTGCATAAAGATCCGCAGTCTAATCGTCGCATCGATGGAGGATGAATTTTGATTGAAAGAAAATGAACGTGGGGTTCGATTCAACAAGATTCAATCAACTCGTTTATCTTCCATTGCAAATATTGTCGTCGCGCACATCTTTGCGAAACAAACAAGAAACAGACACTGTGCATTAGCTAATACCGAGTATAATTTCTTGCTTAGCAGGCAAGATTTATGAAGTCGCGGTGCGCTATCTCCTTCGAAGTTGTTGCAGCCACTTTTGCAACTGTCTGCTCCAGATACTGGTGGATTTTTAAACTAGTTGCCGAGATATATTTATGTACATCTTATCTTTAATCGTGTCTTCACACAGGAAGAAACAATACCTGACTGTCCCCCAGGAAATTTATCAGCTGATAAGTTGCGCGCATTCTCGAGCACATTAGACTCTAAAAGCCACGAACAAAGGCTGACTATAAATGCTCGTTCCGGGCGTTTCAAAATATAATCACGAAGGAGGATGATTCTAAACTGGTTCGAGGGGTGGCTCGCCTAAGGGAACGTATTTCCGGCCCAGTGGATCCGTTATTTCTCTAATTACATTATTTTATGACTAGAATTGTCAATTTGAACTAGTCAAAGGTATTACTGTTCAGCTGGAAGCATTTGTTACAATCGTGTGCTTGCGAAGACACTCAACCTATTAGCTATTTGCAACGCTTTGTTACAGAATTTGACAAATAGCGGATTTTATGCATCTATGACAATGCAATTTAAAACAGTAAAAGCATTAGAAGAATTTTAAAATACTGTTATATTATTCTCAACGTATTAAACATATTAAGAAAGAAAATAGATGTCTATTTCACACCAAATCGTTGCAATTCAGGTAGAAAATTTTGATTTTGCATAAAGATCTGCTGTCAAATAATAATAATTATAATATTTATTTTCTTCCTAATTCCTCCAAAATAGGACTCGGTTTACATTAGTCTTTAGTGGTCTAAGTGAAGATTGAAAAAAATGAGTTTATCAGTTATATCACATCACATTATTTTAAACTAAGTCTATTGATAAATAATGATCAGACAGCGGATCTGTATGCAAAATAAATCAAATATAAATAAATATAAATATAAATAAAAATGTTTTACCTGATTCGCAACGAACTCGAATGAAATGGATATTTAAAATGTTTTAAAATACACCTACTCATTTTCGTGATAAATGCATGAAAACCGCTGTCTAATAATGACACGACAACGTAATAACAACGGTGTTCCTCTGGCATAATCTTCGTTCGTAATTTTCTGTCGAAAAATAAAACATTAGGTACAAAATTATTATTTTAATACCGACTGATTACGAGAGCCACGAATTCATTTATACGATAGGCAAAATAAGAAATATTCACTGTTCGCCATTATCGGAAATAATAGCGTTGTAAAGTTAATTTCAGTCTTCGATACAACTTTTTTCATTTAAAGCGAAATAGTCTGTCGCCGACGAAGACGAAATGAAATTCTTCGTTTGCGTTGTTCCTCGTTTAGGCGTGTACCGATTGCAACTCGTCACTGTGTCAACAAATAAGTTTCGAAATGAAAATCCCTCTAAGTGTCTCCTATAATTACATTTCGTAGCGCGATGTAAAAATGTAATTAACTGGAACTGTTATCCTCCATCGATAAGATCGAGTTCCTAGCAGCGAATGTATTTATGAGATTGCACGTGTTTGCGAACGGTGTATTTCGGGAGTCTGCGATCGTGGAACATTATGAAACGCGCATAAGCCGTTCCACGGAACGAGAAAGCTACTATAAAAATGGGTTTAAGAGCTGGAATCAATAGGAAGCGCTTATGCGAACGTGTAGTGCGATAGAACACATTTTATCCCTGCAATTCCTCCGGTTGTAAAGACACAGAGATTGTTCGGTTGATGGTATCAGAGCGAAGCGAGCTAAATTATACTTCTATTATAATAAAAACTTAAATATCTTCCTCGAGTAAAAGTGATTCGTACTAACAATAAGATCGATGAACAGCAGAAGAACTTGAACACAATTAAAATCTAGGAATAATCTGGATGGTTCACGACCAAGATCATTCGCAAAAAAAGAAAGTAATTTGGAGCAGAGAGCGGCGCGCATCGTCGATTCTTTCGGTCTTATTCCGAGCTAACGCGATTAATAATTAGCATTAAGCTCGACACATTTTCCGCGGCGCGGCGAGGTCGAGATCTTCGGCGACCACGCTCGAAAAATGTCTCGATGAACAGTTTAATAAAGTATTCGATTTAATTGGCAGTTAACACGGTTTGGATCATAGGATATTCACCGAGCCCGTACCGGGTCGTATCGATTGTCGGGTCGGTTTGATTAAAATTTAATATCGTCTCGTTGTCGGCGTTTACTTTCGTTTCGGATGAAACCGCGGAGACGCCATAATTACGAGCGTCGAGCAACGTATGGTATTCACTCCGTTCATTTAAGGAAGCAGCCAGCAGTTGTCTCCGAACCCGACTAAAACGTCCAATTAATACCGAAGTTCATTACCGCGCAACGAGCGTCGCAGACTCCGCTAACCCGTCGTTTATCCACTGAATCAGCTCCTACCCCCAAACCTCTTCCTCCATAAGCCGATCTTCTGGCCACGTGACTACACACGCCGGAATATTGGTCGCTCAAGGCCATTTGCCTGATTGTGAATCATGCTATCCCAGCTCCTATCCCCCTCCCACTCTTCTATGCTAACATCTTGTCTCCTATCCGAACGACCCGCCAAGAGTCGATGTTCCCCGGTGATTAAGAGAGAATCGAAGAATTTCCATCCTGGAATTTCATTTCGATCCCGATCCGACTGAAATTATAGAGACTAATGCCATACCATCGATCCGTTCTCACTAGCAAGTGATTTAAATAATGGATCCTCGACGCTACTGCAACGCTCAAAAGAAATAGGTCCTGGTTTCCTGAAGGAATCCCCGAGTCCCTGCTGATGGGCAAGTTTACGGAGCTCTGTCTATTTCAATTTCGCGCGGGCATAACTGCCGAAAAGTTTTGAATAATGTTAAGTTACAAGGTGGTGACAGCTCGAAGCCATCGGCATTACTTTGTTCTTGGAAGACGCATAGCTGTGGCTTTGCAGTTTGTAACGTGGATCGTTGTGCAACACAATATTCACGGAAAAAAGGACGTACTTCTTTTCGAACAATTTCTTTTTGTCGTTTGTATCGATAATTACTAGACTGCGGATCTTTATGCGTGTACGGGATCTGGAAATGTTGAAAAAATGGTAGAATATAGAATTCGACAGAATTTTAGATCTGCAAAGGCAACTACCACCGATAATCAAATTGTATTTTATATTCTACTTTCTTAAAATTCCTCTAGAAAAATTGCGAATTGCATTCAAACATCCGCGATCTGATAATTGCCATTAACGAATGCTATACCCAAGTAATTTATCTAACGTCACATTCTAAGAAAGACGACAAAGCAGTATGATCGAGTATAATATAATTTTATTTCTTTTTTTTGTGTTCTTATCGTTAATGAGTATTTGATAATCATTAATGAGTCATTAATGAGTCATTCATGTTTTGATTGTTTCGCCGTATAAACTAGTTGAGTGTAGTCTACTTTGTGTTAGCGGTTGGGAAACACTTACATTTAACATTCTTCCTAGATAACGATGCGGTATGATCGAACAAAAGTGTTATCGCTTACAAGCTGATGTTTCATGCATTTTTAAGAACGTACCTTTTCTCTGACGCAAGACTGTCGTGTATAGAACAGTATTTTCTAATTGTACAAGATTAACGTTCCCAAAGTACTTCAGTATTTTTTAAACTGAAATAAAACCCAATATTTTTATTCGAGCAATGAACTTGCACTAATAACGACGACCTGAAATCGCACTCGGATCAGTTTTTGGACGGTAAGGGCCAGAAGTTTTATGAGCTCATAATTATGAAGCTACCAGAAAGATGGTGAAAGATCGGCGAACAAAAAAAAATTAGATTTTTATTGCACCTTAAAATACCGAAATTACTTTCTTGCTAACCCAATAGATAGGTACTATCGGTGTGATCCATCTTACACTTATATTACAACACAAAGACCGAGTGTGACAATCAATTTTTGTTCCACTCTAAGCGAATAATCGGAAACTATGACTAGACTGGGAATTTCCATGCAAAATGAAAATAGTCTACACCAATTGCAAGAATAATAAAATGCATTTCTTCCATTAAGAATTTGACTACGCAGAAAATAAAATGATTCTAATGTCTCGAGAACTTGGTATTTTGCCTATTTTTCGAACAAACGGATAAAATTTCTTTTTTATGTGTGCAGAATCAATTTTGCCTTTAAAATGGCTTAAAAGCCTAAATTTTCAAAAATTGAAAAGAGCGTTTAATCGCGCGTATCAAATATTTTTCTGCGAATTCAATGTATGAACGTTCCCTATGTGACCTTCCCGTTAATAATATAATTCATTGTTCTCCAATAACCGGCCACGGCCATTTTGTCGGTCACGCGGCCGCCAGGACGCGCTGAATTTAAACTATTATATTACCATCCTATTAAGAAAACAGTGGGTGAAACCGGAGCCTCTCGCAGCCGTTTACCATGGCAATTAGTGTCCTTCGGTTTGTCGAAACGCGTTCCAAACCTTAAGGGGGTAGACTCATTTCTAGGATTGCAAGGGTGCGGTATCCGCTTCTCATTTCTCGATAATACACGCGATGGGGTTTTTCAGTAGTTAATAGCGCTAGATAAAAGATCAATCTAGGCTGCGATTGCCATAAAAAGTCCTATTTTTACGTTAACGAGTCGTAATTTGCACTATTCGGAAGCATGCAGCTGCGCATGTAGCTATTTTCATAAAGCTGCGACAGCTACATGCTGCCGAATATGTAAATTACGGCTGGTAAACGTGAAAATAGGACTTTTGGGGATGATTGCTACTTTTGACTACTGAAAAACTCCATCTTTGTTAATCGAAAAATGGGAAGGCGCATCCCGCACCCTTGCAATCCTGGAAACGAGAGTCTATCCCGTTAAATGGGTCCAAAGCATCGTTCTCCTGGAATCGTGGTAACTTTGTCATTTCGATTCTATACTTTAGAAAAACTTCCGAACTCGTTATACACGAGACAGCTTCGCGCTCGGCGCGTGCAGCAAACGCACGAAAGATTCGCGCCGATAATGATGTGATCAATAGAGCGGAATGGCGTGCTTTTAATAAGCCCGAGAGGAATTTAATTACGCCCGGACGCTAATGCAAGGTCACCGTCAAAGAATCTAATTAATTTAGGGTGGCGGCTGCACACGGTCTGAGTTGTAACAGGGTTACAAGTTTCCCTGTGTCGGTGAAACGTCGCAGGATTCACTAAAAGCATTAGCTTCGCCCGATTTCACAGGTTTGAAAATTTACTGGTACGCCGACCGCAAACGATAGATTTCGCCTTTTCCTTTTTTCTTCTTTGTATTCGCTCTCATTTCTTTTCGGAGACCAACGTGGCAACGATACGCACGTTGGAAAACCGAGACACAGATCGTTAGGTCAGCGATCGACAAATTTTTCCGGGGCCAGAATTAAATTTCTCATGCATGGGCGCACGTGTCCGGAACCGGTGCTCGACGAAAATGATGAGATTACATGTGGAAATGCTGCTGTTTCTACCGTTCGCTATCAAATGCGGCTTTTTCAGAATTTCCGCCGTCGACGAAACTGCGGAGCTACGAGAGCCGAATTGTTATTATAAAGATTGGGACACGTTTGTTTACTGTAGCAAGATCTTTGGCTAAAAATTCCACTCTCGTTTTTGAATACTTTAAAATCTTTATCTCTGCGATTCGAGTGTTATTTAATCCCCGTAACGCAGAAGGTAAATCAAATTCGTGTGAACCAAAAGCACCATTCATTATTCAACAAAACATGACAATAAACGGCTGCACTGTGCCTTGGATAACCAGAAATTTTTGCCTTTTTCTCATGTAATCCTGTAAATTATGACGAGAAAATGCGAAAAATCCAAGTTTCAATCATAGGAGATCGGTGGTTCGAAAGTTACGAGCGTTTAAACTTGAGCGATTTTCAGTGGACAAAAATTTCTGGTTACCCAAGGTACAGTTTAACACAATCGTCATGTTGCTGGTAATATCGGTTGTTAATATTAACCAATATTTCCACACTGTATTTAGTTATGTTATTGTTTAGTAAGGCCCCGTATAATCTTAATTATTCCTGATTTTTAAACGACTTTGAATTATTTGAGACTGATAAGCATGAAAATCCAAACGGCAGAAAATTGTGGGATAAATGAAATAGAAAGATCGAAGAACCGTGTATCAGAAATCTGAGAAACAACTCTGAAGATGGCGAGAAATAAATTAAAGGGAAATGTTCAGACAGGAACATTGATAATGCTTCATGCGACAACAAATTCGTTCGACTAGCACGACTTGTATATAAAAACGAATACATTACTAAAGTTTTCAAGTACCAGAATGTTCGCGGACGGCAGTGTGTTTGTTTAAAATGTGAGAGCGTACCGAGATGAAAGTGTAAAACTACGGATCTCTTGCGGAACACTATTTTTGAGGAAGCGTATGAAGGTTAATTTCGCAGAAAATGCTCGGAACAGCTTGCTCCGAGAGAAATCCACTGAATACTTATATAAATGGGAATGCATTATACAGAATGATTGACTGAGTAAGGAGCCACGATAAAGTTTCAAATTCTCAGGCAATAAATTTTCCCTCCCGCTGCGCGAGAAGTATTTCTTATAACTCACTTAAGCCCTTCGTAAAGAAAACAATTCTCTGTTTAGCGCCCGGTTCCGAAACTTTGTCTTCGCGGAATTGGAACGAGCATAAACATTTCTGGCCTGCTTACTAATAACTTCTTACCAGGCTGCGGATTTTACGAATTTTCAATAAATTCGACAGTGGAAAAACGCTGTAAAGCTACCGGAACGTCTTCCAGCCAGGGAACACGTAATTTTTATTCGTCACGTTGGAAAACCCTAACGGGAAGAACCACAACCGGAGGATTGCTAATAACCCCGCTAATCCTTCTAAAATTAGCATTCTCGTCTAAGTCGGCGAGGAATCCGCGTTTACCTCTGAAATTTCGTCGGAAGTGAATACCGCTCACGTTTTAACGCTTCGTTACTCAGGTGAGAAATGTGCACATACAAGGAATACGTGAAATTAACAAACTATAATCTTCTAAATATTCGAACTGCAAATAATAGAAGGTCCATCTTTAATTGCCTATTTCCTTGCAGCTTGCGAAATATCTAACGGCGTTTACCAAAGCCCGAAGCCTGAGCAACGAAGAGTTAATATTACGTTAAAGAACTGCGACTGAAATAAACGAAAAATTACCAGCGCGATCAAGGGGTTGACGCCCGGCGAACGAGGGGTGGCTTTAATTCGGTCGCTCGCCAGCAGATATCACTGACGAGTTTCGCGGAGGGAGAGAATGAGAGAGATAGATATAGATAGACAGATATATATGTATATAGAGCGAGAGAGTGAGAGAGGAGTGAAAGATAGAGAAAAAAATATAAGCGAAGGCTGACGCGACGTTAATAAATGGAGGTGCGCGGTATTTTTCGAGAAATACGTTCTTTCTAGCGACGATTTTCCATGTTTATCCGTTTCAGACGCCAGAAAACCAGGGCACGCCGACCAGACACTCGGAGCAGGTTTTCGTCACAGATCGATCCTGTACAGACATCGTGACTTTGATCGTTCTGATCGCTCTCGCAGTCGGTTACGTACGTATAGCACTGCCTCTTCCTCTTCTTCTTCTTCTTCTTCTCCTTCGATTTTCCTTTTTCTTCCTCGGGCCAGCTCTCTTCGGGGCTGGTTTTTCCCCGCTCCCGTCCCGATTCACTCTGTTCCCCCTCGCTATGTATTTCACCATCGCGGATACGCTCCGCGAGACGCAGCTCGAATATACATATTTCCCGTTTCTGCTTCCGGCGTAGAGCTACCTGGTGAGCAACACGGTGAATAAAGGGGACATCTACCGCGTTATAAATGGCTACGATGACTGCGGAAACGTTTGCGGACGCAACACACCCCCCAAAAATAATCCCGAACCTAGTTGCAAGGCCGAAGACATGACGAACAAACGGTAAGCATCATTTCTCCTCTGGCTGCACGCACGGACACCTCTCTCTCTTTTCTATTCTCTGACGAACCCCCGTCGTCAAGGAACGGCCTGTAAACCCATGAACCCCAGGGTTTCGGGGCCGAGTTTCGAGCCAGCAGCCCCGGAAATTCGCTGGAAAATGTTAAAGGCTGAGTAATTAGCTCGCTCGGATTCGTTGATGGAACTTTAATTCGTCCTGGACTCATGAATTTCCACCGACGCGATTGACGACCTGCCTTGCCGCGCATCGCCTCGCCTCGCCTCGCCTCGCCTCGCCGCGCGCGCGTCCGCTCCTCTGCTGACCCCGTTGCGGACCCTTCGTTTTTGCTGATCAGAAACCCGGCTAATTTTTAGACGGGTTCTTTAACCTTCCGTGCCACGCATTCGCGTTTCGCAGAGCTAATAATTCCCCACGGACAGCATAAAGCTCCTCTGTGACGCGAACCCTTTTTGCGGTCAACGGGGGCGGACATGTTCCACGACTTCCTCGCGGCCGTGAACTGATGAATACGTGTACTTGCCATTCTCTTTTTAAGCGATTTACTTCCTCGAAATACGGGTCGATCCTTCCGTTAAATCCTGCTGGTAATAGCTGGTAATTTCATTTTGATGTGAAAATACAGTGTTCTGGGTGCAAAAGGACCTACCTAAACCCTCAGCCATCTGAGAGTTAACACGTTTCAAGACATTAACGTCCTACGGAGTATTAACACGCTCAGTTTGTATTAGGTTTCTTGAAAGAAAACATTTGAATCAATTTGTACAAAACATATGTTTAATATTTGTCAATGATGGGATTCCCATTATATGCAAGAGCTTGTTCCCATCTTTCAGATAACCTGTCTATTCCTGTTTTCCAATCACTCGCTAGAGGGGCTTATAAAAATGTTCGAAAAATGCTGGTGTATTAAATTCAACAGAATTTAGTACGATTTTGATTTATTTTGGATCCGCAAATGCTTATTATCAATGAAAATAGAATTCAATTTGGTACCACTTTCTTAAAATTTGTCCAGAGAAATTGGAAAATGTATAAAACATCCGCAGTCTACTCATTTACAAGCAAAATTACCTGTTTATTTCAAATTTGGCAGAACTTACCCTCGAAGCTAATACCTTCACTTTTCCAGTTGTCAATTATTACCTGTCGTCATTTTTCCATTGTACCCGGATTGCAAAATACAATTGAAAACATTCATTGTATTTCGTGGAAGCATTCATTCGCGGACATTTCGAAAATCAACTGTCTAATTAGGAAGTATATCGAATGCATATCGAATGTAATTTGTGTATGATATTTTGAAATCTGCGACTGTATGTTGATTCGCCGCCAAGCTTCGTATACAATTGTTTCCATTCGTTGCGGTGGTTTCATTTTTTTTCGATGGAACGTTTATTAATACGGTTACTATAAACGAAGCATTTCGCGCCAGGATAAATTGCAATAATTTTAATCTCCTTATCGGAGAGCCGCGAAATTCTCGTTTCGCTCTAGCGAGTTATTCCGCGTTTCTTTCGGTGTTGTTTTTAATTGATTTCATTGCGGATGGTGTTTCATTAATTATTCCACTCGTCGGTGGAAGTGAAATCGAATCATCGTGTCTAGGGCGGCCATGTTGACGCAAACCGGTGTTCGGGCTATCTAATTCTTATTTCTTTCGGTTAGATCAATACCACTTCTCTCTGCGCAGACAATTTCGTGTTTTCTTCTCTGCTTGCAATCGAACAACTATTTACAAACACAACAAACAATTAAAGCAAGCTATCGCTGAATTTAGGTTGATTTTCACCTACAATTACAATAGTTCTATATTAGTTATAATTATCTAATACAGTAGACTCACATATAACGCGACGAAACAATTGTGTAACATTACTGTGTATCTACATATATCTTCTGTGACAGCAAGTGTACTGTATATTTACAACAACATACAATACCTATACATACACAGTCTTTTTGTACAAGTTTCTACGGGAGTCTACTGTAGCCAAATCGAAAATTGTGAAAAATAAAAACTGTATGCATTGATTGGGAAAGACAGAGACTAAACAAAAACGTTTTTCAATTTCGATTTTATTTTTTGTCGATGCACCGCGAATGGAAACTGCATAGACATGCAATAAATGCATTGAAACTTCATTCTTCTAAGAAATCATGAACGACAGAAATGTTCTAATCAGCGCAACCGAATAAATGAATAAAATTCGCGGTCTAATCTCCAGCTATATGTATTCGAAGCGACAAAAAGATCAACGTTGATCAGAAACTAGGTTCGTAAATACATGAAATAAAAATCGATAAAGAACACTCTCTCTCCTCGCGTCAATTAAAAGGAATAATTGCATTAAATGTTACACAGCGCGCATTCCGAAGTTCTCGAGTGACAAATTGTTCAAAGAAGAGTTCCACAATTTTCCGCGCTCGTGAAATAAAAGATAACAGAATCAATGGAAGAATAATAATCACGCTTCGCATCGCCGGAAGAAAATAAAACCGCGTGTAGCCGAGGTACATAAACACAATAAAATTCGAACGAACTGGTTGCACAGCCGAATATTCCCCGAGCAAACCCGCTAAATTGTAAATCGTTCACGGTCTGAATGTTAGAGTTCAATTTACCACATTTCTCTTCCGCGCTAACACAAAAGTGTTTCTCGCCGGATATCAATGGGAGCGGTACTATTTATTTAGATGAAAATATTTCCGCGAATTCACGTAAACAGAATAACGACGGCATTTTCGCCGGTGCTTCGCCTGAATTTTAAGTTTCCTACGTTTTCTCCTCGAGCCGCTTCGTACCGCTACGCTCGGCTTCGTTCCGCGCGCCACCCGCCGCGCCGTTCGAAACGTGTCGGTAAAAAGTTCAGCGCCGAACTTTCCCCGTGTATCCAGTTACCCCGGCAAAAATATTCGCTGAATAAATTTGTTAGTGCGCGCTAATCCTTTGCGGTCGAACCCCGACATCGAATTTTCGCGACGCGCAGCCCCCCGCGGCCCTTTACAAGTTATTAGGTCGTTCGGAAAGTCGTATCGTTTTTCATTGCTTAATCTTAAATCGCAAAATCGTGATACATCGTGATCATTTCCTGCCTTGTAGTGCTTTCGAATCTTTTAAGCATTTTTCTTGTCGTCGCTTTTGCTTTTTCATTACCGCAAGGGTAAAAATCCAGTGCACGAAAGAAAAAGTTGTGTGCTTGATTACAGGAAGAATGTACCTTCGGATTATCACTTTTTTATTCGCTCTTTTCAACATTGTTCTACGCGGTGCAAATTTCATTTCAAATAAAGTCGGAAAAAGTCCTTTAACTGCATGTTTTGCTAATAGAAACCCAGAAACGAAAGATCGTAGAACAAAATGTTGTAAAACTTGTTCTAAATATAGGCGAAATTGATTGTCCGATCGACCTAATAGATTACAGTGGTCTGTCTTCGGCAAAATGAAAAAATTCGCGGATCCGCAACGATCGTCTCGCAATTTCATCGTCAATTTTCCGCGGGGGCCGAGCGTTATCAGCGCGGAAACAATTTTCCATGGTTATACTAACCGGATCTTGTCGGAAATTTTCGGCATTTCTTCCACCGTGCTTCATCCCCCCACCTTTACATCTTCTCCCTCCTCTCACTGCCTCTCTCTCTCTCTCTTTTTCTCTCTCTCTTTCAAAACGTGTCTGTAGATTCTCTCTCCGGCCTTTGAAACCCGGATGAAATTATTCGCCAAACAAAGTTGCTGCCGCGCTAATCCTTTCAGGCGGACGCGCAGAATTCGCTCTGGAAAATATACTTACGGCAGCAACTTAGGCGGCACCGCTTTCTAACGGACTTCAGTTTTACACAGTTTTTGCGATACACCCGCGTCCGAGAAACACGTAAAGCTGCACCGCGGGTAGTCGCGGTAAAGCGGAGCTTTATTTAACCAACAACGTTTGATAAATAGAAATATAACAATAACAACGTTTCTGGAGATATCCAGTTATTTATCTAGGGGTCGTTCCGTGGAAACTTACCCTGTACAAATGCGCTGGACAAACACATAGCCTGGCAAATAACGAAAGCTTCTCCGTCGAGGTCGGCCTAGATTGCTTGCTGATCGATTATCCTTCGATCGATTCGCGGGAGAAATTAACACTTCACCTGACGAGGATGTCTTTAACCATTTCCGGGATGAAGTGTTTCCTTTTCTTTTATCTGAGAGGTTGATGCAATACCGTAGAAGTCAATTATAGCCCTGTAACGATTTAACGGGTTGTGTTATATAAATACGATCGGTTTAATATCTTTTTTTCCATCTGTTTAAAATATGGGAAATTACAATCGATCGATTACGAAATTGTTGACTATGGATGACTGTATTTTAATCACAGTTACGCGTATTTGTCTCACAATTAAATTCTAAAAAATATATTTATATTTGCTTCCAAATATATTTGTATTGCAATCGAATAATACATTGGGAGTTATTGATCAACAGACTGTGTATTTTATGCATTCATGACCGGTATATGTGAGAAACCAGAGAGTAATATTAATAGAAGAATTTAAATATATTTTTATGTTACTTTTTAACCTGCTGAAAAATTCTTATTCTTATTTGTAAACTAATAGGTAAACTGTTGAAAGAAAAATTGTGTGACGCTGAAATGTGGATTATAAATCACGGTGTGGAAACCAGCAATATTGAACACGCTAATTTATATACCAATCAATTATCAGTCGATCAATCAATTATCGAACATTAAATATCAGACACATCAATTTAATTATTATAAATATTACAGGCGAATAGCGAAAGCTTTTTCGTTGAAAGACGTCTAAATTGGACCAATTAAAAATGAAAGGAAATGTTTAAAATGTACAGATATGAAGATGAAATGTTGCTGACTCGCAATGCGAATATTGTGCATGTATTGTCGATTCGGTAGTAATAAATATTTGAATGTATTTGAATGAGGTTTCCATTTCATATCGATACTGACAGCAGCCTCAATTGAAGATGAAATTCTCCTTCCAGTTAAAAAATTATATCGGCACAGAAACTATGTGCAATATACTCATCGCGATGTATTTTATTCGAAGCAGAGAGCATCGATTCAAAGACGAGCATCCATCAATTCGCCGAGTAACAAACGAAAAATAAAAAACTAAAATGCAAAACTAGCAATGTACAGCATGGAATTCCCAGCCAAACAGCGTCACACGTGAAATAAAATTGCACCAGGAACAAAAGTAGAAATTAGCCGCATTATGGCGGTGCACAGTGATCCGGATCGAGAAATTCAGTGAAATTTTGTTATAACCTTTGAACCGTTACAGATATTCCATTGAAATTTTCACTAAAAATATTTTTGAAAATAGCCACTTTTAACTGTAGGTAATTAAATATTTTTTGAACATTGTCAAACAACATTTTTCAATCGATTTTTAGTGACATTTTCTATCAAGAACGAAATTGAAACAAGATACTCATGTTTCAGACATGTACACGCGTTTTATGGAATACGTCAGATAGAGAAATTTAGAATCAAGAATATGTATATTAATGTTAATGTACAAATAGGTTAAACAAGAAATTATAATAATTTTATTATACTCTGTCTTTATTTTATGAAGAAGAAAAAATGAATAAGTGTAATTTAAAACAGCGAAAACGTTAGAAGAATTCTAAAATACCATTATATTATTTTCAACATATTAAATTTAGATTAGGTATCGGCACGAGCAAGTTCATTTTAGGCGAAATGTTGCAGTGAATTTCTCGATCCGGACCACTGTGCGGTGGGTGGATCAATTTTTCTGGATTCAGCATTCGGAAGTAGGCTTGTAAAAATGAATGATCCGCGACCCAGTTCCATTGGTTCGGTGCGTGGTTTTGTTGGTCGGTTTGCGACGTCGTGAACCAACGCGGCCCCATAAACACCGTGTCCTCATAAAATCTGTTAACGTGTTAATATCGCAGTTTCAACGTGGGAACAATAGCCCCCGATATTTTACACGGCGATAATGAATGAAACAAGTGCTCGGGCCAATGAAAGCTTGTCCGCCGATTAATATTTCGTTAAGCAGTCCGCGGTAGCGACGCGCGGATGTTCGCCAAATTGCGAAATCGCGAGGCCGGACGACGCGACGCTACGCGACGGTCGGAGAAGTTGAGTGCAGGAGACACCGGCACTCGATTAAAACTAAAAACCTCCACGGAAAACTTACGCCGGGTCGCGCGAGAAATAATGCGCGTAATTGCCGTTAATGTTCCATATAAATTCTCCGAACCGGACGGCGAACACTTTTCCGGCGGATTTTCCAATTCCGACCGACACTTTCCGCGGCCGCGGGTTCATTAACACCCGCCCGCTCATTAATAATTCATTTCCCCCAGGTATCTGCTGATGACCATCGGCTCGAGCGGGGTGAAGTCACGCAGCTGCACGTTCAACTGCACCGATCAGTTAGTATTGCATAATGCACAAGTTTTCGCTAAACGACCGGCTGCGAGGCCATGGCTACCACCAGCCACAGTGGTCGCGTACGCTAGTCGCCCCTCGCACTCGAGTCGTTTGCTTGAAAAATTGTAGCCCGTCGCCGACAATCGATTTTAAATCGGCCGGCCGAACGGGTTTTCATCGGTCAGAATCGGACCGTTTTTTGACACGCTCGCAGAAAGACCGGCAGATTGTTTTTTGCCCGGTGAATTGTTGTCGCCCCGCGATCAATTAACGCGACCGTGCGCCGCCCGGGCTTGAAATTTTTAACTTCGGGATGCTCCGGTTACGCGCACCTTCGGTTCGCCTATCGGTTTAATATCATGATAAAACTTTTATCTATACATAGTAGATCGTTCAAGAAATTCTGTTCTTGGAATTAGCGAAATCATTCAGAGCAGAAATACATTTCTATTTAACTTCTGCGTCTTGCAACTCACTTTTAATTCATAGTCCATGATCTTTCAACCCTTATATAGCCAACCAAAATGTATAGTTTATTTGAAACCTTTTATATCTAACATGTTTCCACAAATTTTCATTTCAAGGCTATAAATTATTGGGTTGGCAAGAAAGTGATTTCGGTATTTTACGGTTAAATAAAACCCTGTTTTGAGAAAATTTGGTTGTTTTACGAGCGCGGAAATATGAAGCTACCAGAAAGATGGCTAAAGATCGTCGAACGAAATGTAAAATATTCTATTCATTAATGTTCATTTCATGAATAGAGAAAAATTGGCATTTATTTCACCTTAAAATACCGAAATTACGTTCTTGCCAACCCAATAATATAGTAGCGAGCAAACAATAGACATTCCGAGAAAATTTGTAATAGTTTTGGATGAGCATTAACAAGAGTTGTTGAAATAAATGCAGTAAACGGGTACCCGGTTGGCTACACAAGGGTTAATGCATTTCGCTTCAGCATCCAGAATGTCCCCGAAATAATTTATTCCGCTTGCAACAGGGTTGCATTCCTGAATCGATGCGTGCCGAAGGACATCACCGACTCGACTAACTCCATGATCAAGAAACTCGGTTTGGAAAATTTCTACAAGGTCGGTAGCAACATTTTCAGTAAAACTCGAATACAAGTACGTATTGTGACCGTGTTTGAACCTAGATGTTTTATGCTTAACCATCTCAGTGTGATCATTGATTGCTAAATAATGGTAGCAGTGATCGAGGGGTAGCAATCCTTAGTCAGCCAGTAGGATGTGGTCAAATTTATTCGAGAGACTCGAAAGGAATTTCGTGTTTCGTTTGATTAATTGTAACAGCTCTGAGAGCAGTCTGTTAGTCGAAATAAATTGCTGTTTCATGCGAATAAAGAACAATTGGAATGTTCGAGTAATTTGTCGCGAATTAATGCGATAAGCATAAGTGTAATCTTTCGCTCGATTTCAATTGGCCGCTATCCTACGATTCACGTGGTGTGTAATTAATTCCTCCCTTCGATGAAGGGTTGAAGAGGTAAGTTAGAATCTTGAAGAATATTGCAAAACTAGTAAATTGTTATCGACTTTCGTTTATTCAAGCAGTCGGTCGTACGTTCAGTAAAAACAGAACCGTCACATTAAGTCGATTTACAGCGGAAGGGACCGCTGCAAAAGGGAATTAACGTTAAACCATTTAACCCCCAACTGTTAGGGTGGAGTTAATTAAACCTCGATCAGGCGGGTGGGTGGGCCACATGCTACTCATCCGACTAAACGTGTGACTATATTACTATATCCGCATTGTTGCCTAGCTGAACGTTTCAGAGATCTAAATAACATCCCGGAAGTAACTTTTGTTTGTCGTCGAACCCCATACTTATTGCGTTCTGTTCAAAGTTCACCGGTCGAATGCGAATCGCACGAAGCTTCAGACAGATTATGCGCTTGAACGATCGAAAACACCACGGCGAAATAGTCTGTTAATTTCTCGGTAGACTGTTAATCTCACCTTAATCGAAGAAATTCGCTCTCCACCAACCCCTCTCTGTCGCGTATTTATGAGAAACTGTGGAAATATTTCAGGAAGCTTCGATGGATCTGACTGTCGCCCGGTGGGAATTGGTCTACCTGCTGCTCATAGCGTTAGGTATGCGTTTCGAGCACGGCCTCTCGCAATCTCCGATCGACATTCTTATCATTTTTTCACTGGAATGACTTTCAGCTATCTCGCTCGGCATCTTAATTGCGTTCCGGTATATGGTGCAGTGGGTCGTTTACATTGTCTTAATCGGCGCCATTCTCGCCTGTATCGGTGGCTCGGCGTACCTCTGGTAAGCGCATCCCTTTGTATCAAGATTTATCTAGACACGATAGACCGCGTGACCGACAATATAGCCGCACTACGTTTCCCCATATTTCGGTTACTCTATCGCCCGGCATTATGTTTCTTTAGGATCGCGTGGAGCGTCGAGAAGAAGGCGGTCGAAGCGAACAAAATACACGAAGAAGATTCAAGCGAAACGGCGTATTTAGTGTACGCAATTGCGTTGTCCACTGTCACCGTAAGTATAATTCTTATTCTCAAATACACGCTATGACAACGCTATTGTGGATAACAAAAATATTAGAAAACAATTTGAAACAAATGACAAGGTAATTTAGGTACAATGAGGTTGTGGCGGCGTTGAACTTCCGACACTAGCCACCAGATTGACAGTTAGTCCAAGTCGTGCGTTCCATCTACCCGCTGAACTGTCTTAACCGGCTATACCTTAAAAATCAACGAAAAAAATTATTTAAAAAATAAAAAACATTTTAAGATGGACCGTTAAACCCGGGTTGTTTTTTAAATTTAGTCCAAATTTCGCATCGATATCTTTTTTATATCAAAAGTTATAGCAAAATGTGCACCGTGCCGCGCCGGGAATCGAACGCGCTATCTCCAGATTGCGATTCATGCATTCGAAACTTCGGTGAAACGTGAATTTCGAAGGAACGCATCGAGTCGAATAGGCAACCACACGGACAGACTAGAGGTACGCTTGTGTGCGGTCGTGTGCGCAAAAGAAGCAACGTAAGAAGCCGATGATACGTCAGGGTGGGGGTCGATCCGACTAAGCCAGCGGCGGGGAAAAATATCACGTCCCGAATGATTTTCTTGTTTTCACAATCAGATACACAATATGTACTCGCATAGTGAATCAAATGACAAGATAATTGAGGTACAATGAGGTAATTTAATTCTACACGACAACTGTGTACACGACTTAATTGGTTGACCAACATTGTACAAGGAAAACAGTCAAACGGCCTCCTTTCATCTATGAGATAGCTTTGTCCACCGTTACAGTAAGAATTTTGGCGGCTCAGCGATGTGAGAGAGAAGGAGGAAAAGGGAAAAAGGGGCGTTTCGTCGTCCTAGACCGGATAGAGGACTCATCGGTAAGGCTATCTAGCGGGCCCTGCCTTAGACGCTTGATATCGGAAGGCGGTTGAGAACGGTATACAGTAAAGTCGATATCACTGTCCTCTGTTTACACCAGGTTCTATGTCCACTGCCTACTCGCTCCACTGGCGGCCGACGCCGCGGTGAAGGAGGCGATGATCGATCTCGGCTCGGGTATATCGGTGTAAACACCACGCATTGACTCGAATGAATCGAAATGTTAAATTTTCTTAATTTTCATGATTTTTTTCATGAAATTTCACTGTCGTATTTCTGGCATTTTTCTGGTTAATATAAGACCAAACACGATATAATTCCAATTGTATTTAGCGGTTACATCGACGATTCAAGTTTCGGTCGCAAGGAAGGACAGCGTATGGGAAAGAAAGAGACACTCATTCTGTCCTTCTCTATGTTCGGCTTCTCCTTTGAATTTCATTCTGTCCTTCTCCATGTTCGGACTCACCTCTGAATTTCATTCTGTCCTTCTCTATGTTCGGTTTCTCCTTTGAATTTCATTCTGTCCTTTTCTATGTTCGGCTTCTTCTTTGAATTTCATTGTCCTTCTCTATGTTCGGACTCCCCTTTGAAGTAAGAAAAATACGATCATAGACACCAACCTTACTGTCCACCATAAATACTGTCCACCATAAAATAGGTAGTAGCGAGAAAGGTCTTTGACTATCTGTGCATCTTGTGGCGAGTGTAGGAAGTTAGCCGCCACAGAATGATTCTTGCTCTCAGATACACACTATGATTATGCTCTTGGATAACAAAAATATTCGAAAACAATTTGAAACAAATGACAAGATAATTGATAATTGCCCACCCTGTACAAGTAAAACAGTGTGCGGGTGATTATGAAAGTAGTTCAGAGTTTTGCGAAACAGTTTATTTAGTTGGTTTTTTCACTGGGACCACTTCCATAATTACCACGACTTAGAGGAGCTGCCTTCGAGCTGTGGTTGCAGCAAAGTTAATGCCCCGTTCACAGATGTTTCACCGGAAACTAGCAGCGTTTAAGCTCCGCTAGATTCAAGAAACTACCGAAATCTCGGTAGCGGCGAAAGATCCGCGTACACAGTGTCACTATTTGCAGGTCGTCACGCTTCTGATCGTTCTGGTGATGCGAAAAAGAATCGCCCTCGTGATGCAGCTGTTTCGCGAGGCAGGGAAAGCGGTCTATGCGATGCCGGCTCTGCTTCTCCAACCGATATACGTAAGTTACATTCGTATTGTATTCGTGTACGTAAATAATATTCGACGACAGCGCGATAAGGAATCTCGTGAAAGTGTGCTTGTCACTCGACTGCGTTTGCAACATTTAGCATACGAAATCATTTGTAGTATTCGAATCAATATCTCGGGGGAAAGTCGTAAAATCGTGTTGGCGAAAGTAGAAAATGATCTGTGGGTCATCTTGTATGGTGAACAAGAAATGATTTGCAGCATAAGACTTTTATATTAAGACGAACTATCTACAGTAAAGTCGAGATTACTGTCCTCGGTCAACACCGGGTTCTAAGTCCAGTGCCTACGCCGACACCGCTCGAATGAGTCAAAAAGTTCAATTTTCTTAATTTTCATTATTTTTTTAATGAAATTTCACTATCGTATTTCCGGAATTTTTCTGATTAATATAAGACCAAACACGATATAATTCCAATTGTATTTAGCGGTTAAATCGACGATTCAAGTTTCGGTCGGAAGAAAGGACAGCGTATGGGAAAGAAAGAGACACTAATTCTGTCCTTCTCTATGTTCGGCTTCTCCTTTGAATTTCATTCTGCCCTTCTCTATGTTCGGACTCTCCTTTGAGGTAACGAAAATACGATCACAACACCAGGATTACTGTCCACCAAAAATACTGCTGTTGGACAGTAATCTCGACTTTACTGTATATGAAAATGTAATACGGTAAGTCCTTGACTTACGCGGATTCTTAGAAGCGAATCAGAAAACCGTGTTTTGCTTGTGTACAGCGTAGGCATTCGGCTATTTATCAGTGATTAATAAACTGTGGATTTTTATGCATTTATGAAGAAATTGGCTAGATGAAATATAAAACAGTAAAAATTAAAAAATCTGAAACTAGTGTTATGTTCGTTTCAGGTGTAAAAACCTATTAAGGGATGAAATGAATTTGTATTTAACTCCTGCTGCCCAGAATCGCTGCTGAACATTTTTATTTTGCACAAATATCTGCAGTCTAGTGATCAATTTTCCACGGACATGCTTTGTTTGAATTTTCTTTTCAAATCAGTACATACGTATAGTATGTACAAAGCAGAACGAATTAATATCCTTTCAGCGGTGGCGCTCAGGCACTATTCGACTAACGCGGAAAGCGCTGGAGCGAATTAACCGCGTAAGTCGAGCACCTACTGTATCGAGAAAATATTTTCGCTTTTCACAGCCAAAGAATTCATTATCCTTACTACTAGAACAAAGAAGTTCATGAACTATGAATAGAGAAACCGACGTTAATGTGAATCGTACTCAGATGCGCTTCACTAGAGCTGAAGCAGTAGGTGATTTCTCAATTCTGAATACTTGGAACTCACAAATGTCTAGACAAATCAAATAGCCAGAACAAAAGTATCGTCGCGATCAACGGGAACACGGATACCACGACACATTAAAATGAAAAAATTATCGTACGGGTTAAGAATAAATGAGAAACGATAGAAACGCGATAACGAACACGGAACGGGCAAGATCCGTCGCTCGTTTGATATGCAGAAAGTTGCAAACGTAAATAGTTTCGCGGGCCGCGTACCGTGTATCGAAGTCTGCCGGAAACGAGGAAAATCATATTTTTAGACCTATCTGCTGATCGGTTTGACGGTGTGCGCGTGGGTGTACTGTATGCTGTGGATCGAAAGCGCGGGTAACATCTACAAGAACCGGAAAAATCATATCCATTTCGGGAAGGACGGCTTGTTGATCGTAAGTTTTGTACACATTGGATAAGTCGTCGGTCGGTCGCGAGTGGAGAATATTAAAGAGACATAAACCGCCGCGGTGTTTTGCAGGCAAGCAGGTGGTACAATTTGTTCTTCTTTTTCGTGACCTGCGAGTTCCTCCTCGGCTGTCAGCACGTTGTCGTCGCCTGCGCCGTTGCACGGTGGTTCTTCACCAGGTGACACTTTGATCAATATCATAGTTTGCCGGTGGATTGCTTTCTACCAGCGGGAATTTCCATGGACAGCGACACGGGAGACCTAACGCTGTTAGATCGCTACGGTACACGATGGTCAAATGTTCCTAGCTGGACATAAAATAGCTTCTGAAATGGCTTACAGAGATTTTTTCACCTCGGTTGCTACGTGAAAATCGCTTCAAAATCACGATGAAAATTCCTGTAACTATTGGGTCGGCAAGAAAGCGATTTCGGTATTTTTAGGTGAAGTAAAACCGAATTTCTTCATTCAAGCGATGGACATTGATCAATAAAATATTTTCTTATCTATTCTTTTTGGCAAAAGATCATCGAACAAAAGGGAAAATATCTTATTCGTTGAAGTTTTCATTGGTTGAATGAAAAAATTTGGCTCTATTTCACCTTAAAATACCGGAATTACTTTCTTGCCAACCCAATAGACTGCGGATTTTTATGCATTTAGAGGGAAATTGAGTAGATGAAATTCAAAATTGTTGAAAGACGGAAGAAATAAACTTCAATTTAGTTTCTACTTCTTGCCATCGATGCAGACTATTTTTATTTTTGCATAAAGATCCGCAGTGTAGTTATAACGCTGATTTTGGTTCTTGATGGTCCAAATAGAAATTTCCTGTTTTTCTAGACTGGCATCTCGAACAGTTGAAAATTGATCTAATTATTTTAATCTTTCTACTGTTTTAATTCTCTTCTACACGCTTTTTCTATTGAAAGCATCGAATCCGCAATCTGGTTATGAAGAAATTAAATTTTTGGGGATAGGATTCTTCATCGTTAGACCGCGGATTTGATGATGTATTTATAGGAAAAGTTAGCAGCAGGTATTATGGATCCTATTAACCCCCGTACGTTCCGAACACTGCGTTCCATACACTTGTTTTAGACGCGAACTCTAAAATGAGTTTTAAGCTGATTTAATTACACCTGAGGTTTTCGATGTCGTATAGAAGGCATTTACTGAATTACTCGTTTCTTTTTCTAGACAATTTTTATTTCGCGAGATCCGCAGTCTGCTCATAACTGTTTCAATTAGAACGTTTAACTGTTTGAAACTTCGCGTCATTGTTGAAACATCGTTGACAGAAACGTCATCCTCAGAACCAGCAAAAACCTTGGAAGTAGATTACACAAATTAAAAATCACGATTTCTGTTCATTCGCCAACCGTAAAACCGTTCTTGATACTTTCTCTTGATCCCAGTCGTCATCGACTGTAACTTCTTAATTGTCACCAAAAAATATATAGATAGAGACAGTTGAATTGAGTTTATCGGGCAAATTAAAGCGTCGAATCGTGCTCTCGTTTCATTGTCGAAAGACGAATGAAATCGACTAAACGTGTGCTATTTTGCTGACTAGTTCAACTGTCGTCTCTCCGAGGAGGATTTCTGTTCTACGTGCTACACGTGTTCGATCTGTGATTAATTAGAGCACGATTCGCGAACGGAAGATATTAATGAAATTCTGCTGCCAAACAAGCAAGAATATTCTAGAATACATGAGTCTTCGTACCGTGACGATCTATCAATGAAAAGGCACATCTTACTGCACTTTGGGATTTGTTGGATCTTCCTCATATAAGACTAAAGGATCTGAGAAAATTATTCTTATTCTCCACTTTTTGCCTTATTGACGTGTGACATTTTTTAATCCTCATAATTTTAATTCTTTATATATATATAGATATTAGATGATTGCAAAAGTTCGTACCCAATTTACCTCGTGACCTTTGTCGAAAATAAACATGTAACTTCTACGAAAAAGCAAATCACATTGTAAAACGTTCGGAGACAATTGTAGAAAATAGTAGTGACTACATAATTGATTAATCAAATAGGGTACGAACTTTTGCAATCGTCTAATATCTTCGATTATTGAACAGATTTTAATTCCTGTTTACGTCCCATCGACTGAACGTATGTACGCTTCATCAAACCAAGTCACTCGGTTTGATGGACGAAGTGAGTAGTGTTGTCCAGCTAGGAAGCTCGCGTTGGCCACTCTGGGACATGTCGATCAGTTCCACGTTCTTGGACCATTCGTAGATCCCGCACTTAAATTCATCTTACTCGCCGTTCCCCGGATTCGTTCGTTTAAACGCGCAACGCTACTAATACGATTCCGGTTGGCGGAAGAAAGTCCATGAATGACAATCGGAGGAACCAATTCCCGTGTAATCGGTTCCCAGATAATCGAATTCTTAATTGTCCCCGTTTATGTGTGCGTGCCGGGGAAATTTCCGATTAACGACCACCAAATTGCAGAAAGCAATCCAGCCGTTCGTAGGAGGGATGGGGTTTGTGTGTGTGTGTGTGCATGGAACAATAAACTTCATTAAGGAAATATTTTCTGGACGCAGGGACAAGAAGCGGCTCTCGTGCCCTGTATCGCTGGGCTTCGGTTATCTCGTGCGATATCACTTAGGTACGGTCGCGTTCGGTGCATTGGTTATTGGTATAGTTCGGTTCATAAGAGCGATAATTTCCTTCGTCCAAAATCGCCTGAAGCGGTACGATAACGACCTAGTGAGGGGAATATTGTGCTGCTGTCAATGTTGCCTCTGGTGTTTCGAGTGCGCTCTGAAGTTCCTCACCAGGAACGCTTACATCGAAACAGGTATTAACCGCTTAAGTGCGGGGGCGTATCTCGCGCGAATCAATTCGAGCATCTTCGGCGAAGTGAATTCACCGGAGAAATTAGGATACGCGAAACGCATCGTTGTGATTTTTGTGAATTTCTCGCGAATTGTGTCTACGTTTTCTAGACGAAACGATGCGATAATGAAAACTTGAACGAAAGAAGGTCCACAAAAATTATAAACGTCGCTGCGCCCATTTACAGGTCTTGCACTCGAGATTCACCGTTTTGCAAGTCAAATTCAACCTTTTGCAAATCAATTTCACCCGTTAAGATTATTTAATATTAATGATTTATATAGATTTATTTAGACTTAATACGCTTCAATAAATAAATACACATATATGTACTTGCATTTAAAAAATTTATTAATCAGACAATGGCTACAACGAATATGCATGTCTACACACAGTTATCGTACATTACAAAGTTAACGAATTACTAATTACCTTTAAACAAGTACTTCGTGTACATCTTTGCAACAAATAAAGTTTTCAATTTCTTAACAGTTAATTTACATTTGATATATTTTTATAAAAACCTACTTAAAAATACTGTATTTGAAAAAGGGCGAATTTATAATGCAAAATCTGTAGAAAAATAATTTTCTGAACCATTTAACAGTGCGATGCAAGATATCGCAGTGTCTTTTTCGGCGAAGTAACTGAAAAAGAAGGTATCCCGAATGAGATTCCCGAGATACGCGGCCCGATAATAAAACGCATAGGATAAAGATGCGATAACGGTGTACGGTTGCAGCGATATACGGATGCAACTTCTGCACGGGAGGAAGGAAGGCGTTCACCGCGTTGGCGAGCAACATTTTAAGAGTGGCCGCCATTAACAGCGTCGGCGATTTTGTCCTCTTTCTGGGGAAGGTTCTGGTCGTTACATTAACGATCGTCTCGGGCATTTATATGATGCAGGTACGTTAGCTTCTTGAATATATTCGTGGAACTGTTCTGCCCAAGTTCTCCTAATTTTCTTGCTCTTTAGAAAAATGACGAACTGCTCCATCCGTGGGTGCCGATAGCGGTGGCCGGTCTGTTCGCGTTCTTGGTAGCGCATTGCTTCATCTCCATTTACGAGGTAAAAATCGCTTGATCCGTATAGAAAAAGGATTGAATGATGGCGAGCGTTTAATACCGGTTCTGTCGTTTGCAGATGGTGATCGACACCATATTCATTTGCTTCTGCGAGGACTGCGAGAAGAACGACGGCATCGGTAGGCCGTACTTCATGAGCCGCGGCTTAATGGTGATTACAGCTGACGATTCGATTCATTTTTGATCGGCGTGCTGGTTTTAATAAGTTCGCTTTTGTTCCAGGAGTTTGTTGAAAACAGCAAAAAGGCGCTGAATTACTTGGATCGCGAGCCATCCAGCCCTCATTCGTAATCGCGACTAGTCCATGGAAACCGGCCCCAGCGATGCGAGGAAGCTTTTGCGAGAGGTTGTTCCTTCAGAGATCCGGGGAACCAGCGCGCTAACTGTAACAGAGTCCGACGAACTATCAGTATACAGTAATGCACGATTAAACGTCCGGGAAGGATGCTTAAACGGGGAAGTGACAGATATCAACTTTTAATCGGAAATTATTCCATTGTTATTTCTTTTAAGTGGGTAAGATAGCGGTGGACGCTTAAGCGGTGCACTACTGTAGTTGCCTCTTCAGACACGACGTCTCTTCCTGTCGCTCTTCCCGAACGAGTTTTATTAAACAGATAGCACACGGTTCCTCCGCCTCGGTTTCCATTTGCACGGTGCCACGTGCGAGAAAGTCTGCCACGAGCCGCGGACAATTTTGATCGGCGTCTGACCTCCTTTCGTATCCGGGGTTTCGGGCAGGAAGACGGAAAGGGAACACAAGATAAACGGGCCAGGGAAAAAGCTTCTGGCGAGCTGAGAAAAGACTGATATCAAATTGAAAAACGTATTGTAGCACAGAGGCTGATCCAGCGCGAGATGCGTCGATCCATTTTCGAATGCTAGAATCTGTTGGTTGGATTAGTGTCGTTATTTCGATTCGTGCGTCGAGAGGGGCCGTTTTCGCATGGGCCGACTATGCTCGCGCCAGAGTCCGGCGGTATTCGAATAAATTTTTATTCTATGTTTAAATTTTTATTTTATTCCCACTACTACGTACAGCTGTTGAGTTAGTGGAGCGGCACAGGAGTGGGATACGGTTGGAGCACCTTAAGGGGATAGACTCGTTTTTCCAGGATATTGCAAGGGTGGAGGATTTTTCAATGGTCAAAAGCGCTAGATAAAAGACCAATCTAGGCCGCGATCGCCTTCAAAAGTCCTATTTTTTCTTGTACGAGGCGAAACTTGCACTATTCCGAAGCACACAGCCGCGCATGTAATAATAATGCAAATTACGCCTCGTAAACGTACAAATTTGACTATTGAGGACGATAGCTGCCTAGATTGATCTTTTATCTAGCGCTTTTGACTAAGACACCCCATCTTTCCGTTATCGAGAAATGAGAAGGCGCATCCCGCACCCTCGCTATCCTAGAATGGAGTCTAGCTCCTTAAAGAAGGAATCCGCCGACCCAGATCCGGACAGCTCAATTACTCAGTCAAACTAGAGGCAGTCCGGCGCTCTAAACGGCTCATTCTTTCTCTTCCTTCGGACGACATACGCGCTGCCTCCGGACAGGTAGACAGATCAAATTGTCTGGGACTTAAGCTGCCCTCTGTACACGCGTTTAGACGATAACGCGCACATTGTTCTTCCACGGCGAAGAATGAACAAGCATCGTTTCCGTCGTTGTCTTTCACACTTCTGATCTGGGCTGGTCGGACAGCGACCGCAGCTTTCGAGCTACAATCACATGTATACCCGAACAAAGCGTTCACATTCCCGTAAACAATGTTCCGCGATCACCGAGAAGTTGATGTATTTTTTTATAGTCGATCGTCTCTCTACGACGTGTCCAAGTTAGATTTAGAGACGACGTTTCTATACATTTACTCACGTTTGATATCACCACCGTCGCGAAACGGTGTCGTACATGTAGTTTGTGTAAGCACAGTGCTCCCTCGTCGGATGTTCAAATTTTCTCTCCGGTTTTAGCAATGTAGCGAGATAAGCGCGAAGACAAGCAGCAAACAAGTCGCTGTCGAGCCTAAACGGTTGCTAAACGAGTTTACTTAACCCTCGTCCGTCCCTCGCGTCGATTTGACACATTTTTCGCTAATTATGAACAAATAAGGGGTGCGCGTACACCTGTTACTTGCAATTCGAGTAGAACATTCTTCTAGTTTAATAACATCGGCCAAGGGATTACGATATCTTGCAGAAGAATATAGAAAAATGATTACGTCTTCAATTTTTCACGACAGAATTTATACAACGTTCGTTGTTTATCCAACCACCTTACACTGAATCGTTGTCTTAGAAAAAATTAGGAACGGATGGGAGTTATACGTTTCACGAGTATTATAAGTGTTATACTACTTTCCAAAGTAACATTAAAATAAATGTGCTTCGCATGATCGATCTTTCCGCGAAATCAGCGTATAAAAATCTAGAATTAGAATCGATGACGAGCTTACCTCGCTGTCTAAATGCTCAAAATGTAGTCATAAGACATGTAACGGGGGAGTCCTGTGCATCGCTCGGATAGTAAAGAACAGAACTGGTTCGAACGAGCGATATTTTGTAAGAGTTTCGGAACGGATGCTCGATAGCCATAGAGAACAGTTTGAAATGCTGCCAGGAATGACAAGCGGCATAGATCAAAGGCGATAGCGCGAGCAAACCGCGCGCGGGAGATACGCGGCGCGATAATGCGCGACTATCCGGGTAATTGCGGGTACATCGATCGCCATGTTGTATATATATTTTTTCACGCGAGCCCGCCCACCAATGATGTATTTCCTTCACGTATGTCACGTTTTTTTGATAATCATCGATTCGTCCACAACGTGTACGACCACGACGTCCATTGCGAAACGCGGAAGCGCTTGCGATTTTAATTATTTGTTGATCAAATACTTGAACGCGATAGTATTATAATTTTAATAAAAACACTCTGAAACTAATTGCTCCGTTTATGGATGGTTTCCTCGTGTGGGTTCAATTGTTTCTTCATTTACTTCTAACGCAAATTAGACTAGAACTACCGACAACAAACAAATGATTCCTAAATCGTGCAAATCGTGTAAAGGTCTCCTGCAAAGGGTTAATCAAAGGAAAGAGTTCCAATTAAATGTGGGACTCGCCTCGCTCGAATAGGACGCTCCGAAGTTTCCAAGATATAAATATATACGCGTGGCTCGAAAAGAAACATGGCTGCCTCCGCGGACGTACAAATCCTCAAAAGAAATGATTGCACTACGAGAACTGTGTTTCCGGCAATGTCTTGACGGAGAATCGTAATTCCGGAGCGAGGACGATCGCCGAGTTAAAGCTGAAGATTTTAATTACCTTGCTCGCAGCGTCGCGATTCTGCCATCCTTTTCATTCTATAATTAACAGGTAGAACAAAATCGCCCCGAGCGATCCGGGAGAACCGGGAATAGAAAAGGAGAAGAGGAGCAAAAGCAGAGACAGGGCGACGTCAGAGTGCTCGATGTTTCGTTACTTTTCATTTATTCGATTCGGGCACACAGTTATTGCATGAATGATTATGCGCGCCCGTCGACGGAGGATCGCTCCTCCTTTAGGGCGACGCAAGTGGATCGTTTCGTTACACTCAGCTGGCAGTTAACTTGGGTCGACATTTACGAAATCTAAAGCGGACACTTTGCCGTACATATGTGTATGCTCATCGTTTTATTCCTTTTCGCTTCTTTCATTCTTTCTTTTTTACGTTTTTTCCGTGACCGAGACGCACGGCCGCTTGACGGATCCGTGTATGCGGTATATGTTTGACGTTCGTGTATGCGGTGTCTCTGTGTGTGTGTAGACTCGTGTTGTACAGCTTGATCGCGTTGGTTCCGGTGGAAAAAAGATTCACTTACAAAAATTACCTCGGGACATTGTACTATGTGTGGCGTCGCCGTCGCCTCGACGACTACAACGGGACTAGCGAACATGGGTTAGCGTAACACGGCGCTTCACCTCGCGAAGCAGCTTCTCTTGGGGGAGAATAGGCGCGCGACACTCCTCCGTTTCGAAAAACGGGCTCGAACGATCCTCGAGCCCGTGCGCGGAAGGAGGTCCCTCGCGAAACACGAAAAATATCTCTTATTTACCATATAGATAGTCTCCGCCGGGGCTAACAGGTCGCCCAGGTCGCAGGAAAGATTGCCGAGTACAGCTTGCGCGACGCTTCGCTAGATTACGTGCAGGTTGTAGGCTGCACGTAGGCTGCAGGCTGCTAGGCTGCAGGTGTGTATGTGTGTACAACAGTTTGCGCAACTCGTTCCGCAAGGTACCTAATAGTATAAGACAGGGAGTTCCAACATGTACGTAACTCGCGAGCTATACGCGACTCCTTCCCCGTTTAGGTAGTTCCCCCACTCTTAGACTTCATCGCTGCCGTAGAACAAGGGCGGGCATTTTTGTCTGACAATAACGAATTGAGACAAGACCGTCCCCACTATGTTGCCCACTGTCCCCTTCCAGTAAGCGCCTTTACGATGGGGCAACAAAGACACGAAACACTAGCGAACACGACGAAGGTGCGCTTTACACGGAAGAAACGTTGGTGGGGGGAAGCAAGCGCTTAAGGGGGTAGATTCGTTTCTAGGATTTTGCAAGGGTGCGCGATGCGCCTTCTCATTTCTCGACAATGCAAAGATGGGATTTTTCGGTAGCCAAAAGCGGTAGATGAAAGATCAATCTAGGTCGCGATCGCCCT
The DNA here is from genome assembly GCA_028455805.1 of Lasioglossum figueresi. Lineage (NCBI taxonomy): Eukaryota > Metazoa > Arthropoda > Insecta > Hymenoptera > Halictidae > Lasioglossum > Lasioglossum figueresi. Next base: position 5,323,711 of record CM052192.1, on the reverse strand, counting down.
CAAAAGTCCTATTTTTACGTTTACGAGACGTAATTTGCATTATTGGTACAAGAAAAAATAGGACTTTTGAGGGCGATCGCGGCCTAGATTGGTCTTTTATTTAGAGCTTTTGATCACTGAAAAATCCCGCACCCTTGCGTTATCTTGGAAAAACGAGTCTATCCCCTTAAGGGGCTCCAACCGTACCCCACCTCTGTGCCGCCCCACTAACTCTACGACTGTGTACGTAGTAGTGGGAAGAGGTTTGACTAATGGTGGGGACCTTGCGGTTCTCGGAGGGGAACAAGTTGGAACTCCCTGGTATAAGAAATATCCGCCGCGCGGAATTATAACATTCTCGTCGAGCTTTCATGCAAATGCAATCCACGAAATTCTCTTTCTCTCTTTCTCTCTCTCTCTCTTAATGCCCGGCAACGAAGCGCGTCGCTGGCTCCCGGGGCTTTTCAGTTAAACGCTGCGAGATTCAAGGGTCATGGGTCTGCTCACCTCCGAGTCTCCATCGAGCGGAACCGTCTTAATGCCCGTTCGCACCCGCTCGAACGATTCTCCGGGGACTCGAGACTCGAGAGCGCGATTGATCCTACGCTTGTTCGGCTACAAGGATCAGGATCGCGTCGTCACCTTATTCAAGCCTCGCCGAGTCATGGTCACGTGCGATGCAACCAAGGTTATTGTACAGTTTGTTCAGTCTTTATCGCGGAAACCAACCCGTCAGGCAAGGATCAAAGAATCGGGGATCGTCGGCAGTGACGACTGAAAAAGATCGTCCCTTCCGCAGGGATGTGTAACAAATGAATTGCTGTATCACGCTGCACACGTTGCTCGGCACACACTGGATGCGATTTCCGCGAGGAAGGATCAGAGGTCGAAGATCGAAATATTGTGCTTTTCAAAAAGTGTAAATCATTGTCCGACAGAGATTTTCGACATCTTGATGCAATTGTACCCTCGATGAAAAGTGAAATAAGAACTACACTCTTTGGTCTCTTTTTATCGATCGGGTCTGTATTGGTGCTCCTCTAGGACCCTATCTCCTCGTATTACAAGCTACCGTCTAACAACTAGGTTATTCATTCCCTGTACCCTGATATGGATTTACTTCTCTCTTTCGGATTACGTCGCTAACAGTCTACGAGATGGTACACAGTCTTCTTCGAACGAGTGAATGAGGAATGGAGACAGTATAAAATTCCATGAAAGATGGGGAAAGGTAACGTTCGCTCGTCAAACAAAATGATGAAAGAAAAAAAATGATCCTCGATGATCTGAACCGAAAGAACAGACTTCAACTGATCCCAACAGAGGCAGTATATAGTACTGAAGTGGTCAACGTAGCTTCGGACGCATCAAATTCTAAGTGGCGTAGCATTGATGTCGAAAATCTCTAGATACCATTTTCATATCGTCCACGGAATTCTTTCGATCTTCAGTGGGTAGATCACTCGCACGTATAAAAGAAGAGGGTGTAAAACGCGAAGCGAGAATTATACCGAATGACCTGCATTCGATCGTCGAAGCAGTCGAGTCCCAGGATCCAAGAAACTCCACGGCCCGTGAGGATTTATGATCGACGCGCCGGGCAAGCGTTGCTCAGATTCGCCATGGATCGTCGTACCCAACGTCGCGCTTATACAGTTGTGATCTCCCCGACGAAACTCTTGGTGATGAGTAGACTGCGGATCTTTATGCAAAATAAAAAATGTTTGCATTGATTGCAAGACGCAAGAGCCAAATAGAAATTTCTTTCTTCTTTTAATTGTCTTATTAAGCTGAAATTAATACACTGGTATCCTTAAATCTTCTTAATTCGTCCACTGCTTTGGATTGTACCTGTCCTTTTTCCTCATAAATACATAAAATCCGCAGTCTAGTGATGCGACGCCGAGGGTGTCGCGCGCTCATCCGGCAAGCGCGGACAACTGCCATTTCTATGGCAACGTGATCTTGAACGGTGCGACGAGCTTGCAACGGAAGCGAATACAAAAAATTTCGTAGCTTTTGCTGGCTTCTTCGAATCCAGGACGTAGCTATTCCCATTCATCCTTTCCAAATTTCCATGCGAGCTTATTCCATTGCCATATTCCACGCTGTTTGGTCCTAGAATGTATCTTCTCAGTCGACAGTGATAGCAGTGTGCACGGGAAACATCTTCTAAATATACCGAGCGGAGGTATAAGCTTGAAGGACTTCCGAAAGGAGAGCTCGTGGGGTTTCCGGGATCTAGAGATCGTCTACGTCAGCTACGTTTCAAAATTTCAATTCAACACCAACTGTTCTTGTTTACGCCAGATCCGAATACAAACCACCGTGGAACTAGTTTCGCTAAATGGTAATAATACTTCGCTGCCAGGGTTCATCGAATTCGAACTGGCACAACACCGAGGCTCCAGGGCTCCGTGATCCTCCCCTGAGAGACCAAGGTTCCTTTTCCTCGTCGTTTTTCTTCTTCGCATGTAGCACCAGTGACGACGTTTCTATCGAGTTCATATATGCGTGCGCCGAATCGATATCCACATTATACAAATTCGATGTCGTTTCGCTTTGGAACCGCTCGTGGTCCGCCTTACGAGTCCACCAGCGTTCCGCGAGGGTATGTAGGAAAATACTACGGCGATCTTAAATGAAAATAGGGTCGGGAAGGGGACAGATAGATAAATAAAAGGGGGAAGGGTGAGGACAGCTAAAGGAAGACCGTCCACGATATCGCGGCTTCGCGGTGTCCGCGTACGTCAGAATGATTTGGTTGCGTTGCTACCTCGATTTCGTCTCGCGTGACACATTATTTTTAAATAATGAATAATAATATTAATCGTAGTCAATAATAATAATAATTATCATATATAATAATATTAATAAACTCTGCAATATTCAATATAGGTTTGTTCACACGGACTAGATACACTTCCCGGCGAGCGACCGATCGATCGATACGCTCTCTTCTTCCCTCTTGACTCGACCCTTGTGCTCATCGACACGCATCGTTCAAGGCGCGCGTTGGAGAGGAATAGAGAAGGACGAGGAGGTGGATGAGGAGGAGGAAGAGGAGGAGGAGGAGGAGGTGGGAATGAGCCATGAATCGGTTGAATACATTGACCATTGACGCATGCCGCGCGTAATCACCGGGGTCGTGGCTAACGATTACCACAATCTCGCGTTCGGATGATCCGTTCGCTCTCTCTAACTCTACGAATCGCCTTCGCCGTCTGCGCACTCGTTGCGTCGTTGCGGCCGACCGTTTACGTAACCGCCAGTCTCTCCGCGTTATTAGAAAATAGATTGCACTTGGTGATAACCACGTGGCCTCTCTCGCTCTCTCTCTCTCTCTCTCTCACTCTCTCTTTCTCTCTTTCCCCGCATGCCCCGCTCCGTGCCAGTAATCGTTAATCCATCGCAGCAAAGGAACATTGCATCTGGCCGCGCGGCGCGCGTTCATCGACGAATCATTCAATCGTATAGTGCGCCGCAAGGTGTTTCGATCATTCAACAGAAACCGTAACTTCGGAGCATAAGATTGGCGGAGAATCTTGCGTCGTATATACTATTAAAAACCAAATGTTCGAATCTCTATTGAATACAGTTAAATTTCTTGCTGGAAGAGTCAATTCAATCGAAGAATCGTCACATCGCCATCAATCTTGCGCCATCAAATATTACTAACCAAACGAGGCTTAGAACTTTTACAGAATATATCAATTTGTTATTTTGGAAGAATCGAATTCGATCGAATTGCACTTTCTCAAATGATCCGTTCAACGCAAAAGTGGTGTAACGTCGATATAACGACGAAGGCTGCGACTGAAATCGTGAAGGATTGTCAAACTTAATGCAACGAATAGTCTCTCCTTCTTCTTCGGAGAAAAATTTTGTAACGACCGAGGTAGTTAGAATTCTGTCCTAACCACCCACGTCCGCGAAACACCGTGCGTCGGTCCGCTCGCAGCGATGACCGTTTCATCAACAGAGGCTGCAGCACTTGGAGGCATCGCCTAGGTGAATGTGACAAACAGCGGGCAGAGCGGTGCAGCCCTTCACCCCGACGCCCTCCTGCACCAGATGCGAAAGGCCCAGGTTCTGATTGATGTCACCGTCGCTTCCGCGATGTTGATGTTTCGCGTCGCACCATTGCCGACGTTCCCGCCACTTGTCGTCCGCCGTGGTGCAGAACAGCATGGACTTTGGCGACGGAGGGCTGACACGATCACGGGCGATGCTACCACAGGATCGAGCCTTGTACAATCGTCCTTTCCCGAACAAACCTGGCAGCGGAACGCAGAGCTTCTTGTGCACAGCGAAGTAGCGACTGAGCAGCCGGATCTTTCTGTTCTTGCAGTCGTTTCTGTTCATGGAACCGTTTCTGTTCTCTTTGTCGTTGGACGGTATCTGATTGACGGGGCCGCCGTTCACGTCCCACCTGTCGTCGCAGCAGATCTCGATTCTCTGACAGCAATCCCTCTGCGGCTCCTGCTTGTTGCACCGGCCGTTCGGGCTGCAGCTGTTCTGGCCGTTCGACGGCGACGACAGAGAGGACTTGCCGGTGCTCAGGGACCAGCTCTGCAGCAACCTCTGCCCGAAACCCTTGGCCTTCTGCATGGTAGCCGCCGCGTGGGATATCGTCTGCGTAATGTTATGCGACCCGGTGCTACTCTGCGACACCGAGGACGACGACGACGATATACTCTGCACCCCCAACACGCCCGAGTTCCTCGATACGTGGCACTGATTGTGACACGCTGAAGGCACCTCGGCCTCTTGCACCTCTGTGATCCGATTCAACGACTGACTCTCCCTTAATCGCGTCTCCCCGGCTCTTCTTCTACCGGTTCGATGCCTCCTGCCGAATATCACCTGGTTCTCTGCGGAACGATGCCTACCACCGGTCGTCGTGGTAGTCGTGGTGGTCGTGTTAGTCGTATTTCCACTGTCGTTTTGATTCGTTTCGTTCGAAGAAGGCTCCGCCGCGTGCTCCCCGTTCCCCACGCCTCCTCCACCTCCGCCTCCACCGCCGCTCCCTCCAGGATCTTGAGAATCGCTCGAGTCGTCGTGACTGTCGCGTCTAGAAGGTAAGGATTTCGCGGACGCGCCCAATTTGTGCGCCCTCTTCTTTCTACTCTCGCTGTCGTCGTCGCTGGCGTCCGAGCTCGAGCAAGAAGTGGTGCGCGTCTTGTGGAACTTGCTGCGTTTCTGATCGTAACCTGTACTCCTGACGACGCGACACTTCGAGCTACCGCTCTCCGGAGTTGGCACCGCGACCCTGTCCCCGTCCTCCAGGATCTCGTTCAATGTCAACTGAGGCAGCGTTGTCGGCGTGCTGCTGGGCGACGGCATCGTCTTGTACTTGGGCGTCGTCGTTAACGAATTGTCGCCTAAAACCACGGGATGAAGCGGTATGGACACCGTGGAGGACTCTGTTAAGATCGTGGTGGTGATAGGGCTGGTCGTGCTAGAGTCGGACGGTTTTGGTGGCAACGCGGAGTCCAGAGAAGAGCAAGCCGATCGGTGCTGCGACCCCATCCTCCACTTGTTGGGTGGTACGGGACCGACCGGTTTCATGCACTCCGTCACTGACAACGGCCTGCTCTCCGTCGTGGTCTGCTTTCTTGTCTGCCAACCAGGCGAGTCCCCGAGTCGGTTCTTCAGGTTCTCCTGGTAGGTGCAGTCGAGCTTCGTCGCCGCAGGTACTTTCTCGAATATGTTCCTCGGCTGGGGCCTGCCCGGCGGGTTCAGATGCACCGACGGTGACACGTCGCTGTTGCCATTCCCGCTGATAGGACTGGACAACCTCTCCTCCGCGTCAGTGATAACGGGAACGACGTTGGCATCCTTCGGCGCGACCCACTGCGTCTTCAGACTCGGCTTCTCCTGTAGCTGCGACAACCGATCCTGTAGGATGTGCGAGAGCTTGCCCTCGGAGCGCGAGCCGCGCCGATTGAACGAGTTCAGCGCGGAGTTGCTGCCCTCGTCTCGACCCGAACACGAAGACACGTCGTCCTCGTCCTCGTCCTCCTCCTCCTGCACGATACTGCATTTCCGCGTGCGGACGTTCTGGAACTAAAACAGACATCTTTTTTCCCACGGGAGGAACGATTTCTTGGCAGAGCTCTCAGCGTCTGCCATTGTTACATATGAGCGAGCGGCTCCTCAGGGCGCGCTGTCATGCGATACATACCTGCGGAACCTCACCCGGCGTCCGGGGTACGCTCAGCAACGTCTGGTTCACCGTAGTCAACGAGTTCTGCTCCGTACGTAGGTTCGGCGTCGCGTCGTCCTGTCGACTGAAAATTACCAAACGCTGTTAGGTATACGACGAACTACCGACAAGTATTGTTTCAGACTTTTCTACGAGCTAACTGTGGATATGGTTTTAGGCGCGAAGCGCAATGAAAACGAGGCATGAATGCGAGATGATATTGATGTGCGAATGAGAATATACAAAGCGATAGAGTCTATGACTATTCGCGAATCGAGCGAGGTAAGATGGAACGAAGGAGAGTTCCTTTCCAACCAACGAGCAGGCGAGTCGAGATACGCGAGAGAGTGAGAGAACGTAAGACTGTGAGTGTACGAGTGAGTTAACAAGAGAGTGAGAGGCAAACATTGAATCGCGCAAAAGCACGTGTCGCGATGAACTGGTATTAAGCATTCTAGCGATAATTAACACTTACAATTATATCATTATATTATTAAATACAGTTACTATACAAAAATCCACGATATAATTTTTGTGCTGGACGCACACTAACGACGATAAGCTTACTTGGCCGACACATCCAAAATCTCCGGCCGAGATTTCTGCACCTGCTCCTGACGGTGAGCTCGCAGCTTCCGCTCAGCCAGGAGGAAATACGTAGCCGTGATGTGGTTGTACTCGTTTTTGTCCAGGGCGCTGCGAATTAAAAATTGCGTTAGACTTGTTTATTCGCTACTTTGCAAAAAAAATACAGCATAGGCGTAGTCACGGCGAAGTAATTTTTAAGGATTCCGAATTCGATAACAATTAAGAAATAAGCATCGAAGCCACGGTATAGCGCACGGTTCTTTTTTCGCGCGTCCATATTACAACAAGAAGCACTTGATCAGATTCCATCAAGTGTTCGCATACTTATGAACGGTGGTACATATACATAGTACATACACATTCCCGTCCGTAAATCACCGGACACTTACTTATATCTTCAACAAAATGATAATTAAAGAATACATGCTTCCAGCTTGATCAGATGTATATGATAATATTTAAATGGAAAATAAAATATATATACATATACTGTTTGAATAAAAGTTGGAAAACAGAGATTTAGACATTGTGGGATGATTATGGACAGCTCCGAGTTTGAAAAATTACCAAATATACGAATAATAATTATTATTAAATATAAAAAATATCGGATATTTTTTGTCAGATTTGATTCGCATGTTCTCTACATTATAAAAGATTAGTAAGTACCATTTCTATATCATAATATACACTACTGTGCAAACGAAAGAAACACAGAAAAGCATATTTCATAGAAAATGGTAAAAAATCAAATAAGAACACAGTAAGTAAGTTTTGACAAAGGATTCCGCTGTTCAATTGAATAGTTCTGAGAATATGTGTTATCGCGGATTGTCTATTACTTTAAATGCGATAAATCAATCATTGTATGTACAATACAATTTCTACATAAAGATATTGTTTGTCATTGTATCTTGTAATTGTACTGGGTGCTTCTTTCTTTTGCACAGTAGTGTAGGTCGTTTGACAACAAAAAAATCGTCTGCATCGAAATTTGAATAAGTGTCCGGTGACATATATGGACGAGAGTGGATGATCGATTGACACTGTGAATGGGATAAATGGCGGGACTCCAGACGCGATCATTTCGAGAGGAGACTCTAACACATTTCACAATGGAGAAATGGGTCGATCGTCGTTATTCGAATGAGTTCTACTCACTCCAATATTTCTTCTTTGGTGGCGATGTTACCGTTAACCATCTTTGTGATTATATGATTATGGTGATCGTCGGAGACCTGCTGCCGGGAGACAAGTGGCAACGCTTCCACAGGATCAGAGTCGGAGCCCATTGCCAGCCATGAATCCGCAGCGATTTCTTCGAGCGTGGCTCTGCCTTCGGGTTCTCTGACGAGCATTTTCGCGATCAGTCGTTTACAGCTTTCGGAAACGTGCGGCGGGATCGAGTACTTGCAGTCCATGATCATCGTGAGGGTCTCGCTGTCGTTCGCCTCTTGGAATGGAGCTTGGCCGCACACCAGCATGTACAAAATCACCCCCAAGGACCAAACGTCTGAAAACGCGAGCGAGATAAACGGTGTGAAATGAATCAACAGCGTACAGTGTGTGTTGCGATCAATGGTAATTAGCTGGACAAAATTCATTAACGTAATTCCGTAAAAAATAGATATGCTAGTCACATGAAGTAATGTCTAGAGAGTAAGAATATTAATATTTCTCTGTCGATAAAACTCCCAAAGTCTTTTTTCGTCGACAGAACTGTGTAAGCATTTTGAATTGATATTTTCCTACATTTTGTAAGCAGGTCCATAAAAGCTCTTATATCTAATTAATATCAATCGGAATTTTTCAAATACGTTTTGCACTTACTAAAGTTAATTTTATACGATGTAATCATTTATACAATAAACGCCAACAAACGGAAAAAATTTTGTTGGTAGCATTAGAGCAGACTTTATGCTTTCTTTTCATGTAAGGATTTTGAAATGCGGAAATCTACGGAAATGAACAATATTTATGTTTGTAGTGTCAGTGATCGCTATTTCCGGATCTGAATTTTTGGAAGTATAAATCTTTTGGAAGATCTTAATGGATTGCATAAATATGTTTTGGAGAAATCCTGTATAGATACGTTATGTGAAGAAGCAGAAAAATCTATACGGGTATAATATTTCCAATATCTGGACACTTTGTGTGTATTAGTATCATAAATGATAAAGAAGGTTTTGTCCAGCTAGCACCTCGAATCGCAGCACTGTGCAGCGGTGTGAAAGCGAACTTTAGCTCGCTGAAGGCATAGTTGAAATTGTTCCTCGAACTGGGAAGAGATTAAATTGTTTAGCCAGCGTACATACCAACAGCAGGAGCATCGTAGCTATCTCCGAGCAGAATTTCCGGCGCGGAATAGGCCAGCGAGCCGCAAGAAGTTTCGAGCTTCTGGCCAGGGCAGAATCTATTACTAAATCCAAAGTCGGTGAGCTTCACGGTGCCCAGTTTCTCGAAGAACACCACGTTCTCGGGTTTCAGGTCCCTATGCACCACGTGTAATCGATGGCAATACGATATGGCTCTGACTATTTGCCGGAAATAGGTCCTGGCCACCTGCGGTCGATTAAAAGCGTATCAGTGTACCTTCGACAAAGGGACTGCCTTACTCGAGGCTTCCTCTCCTCCGAGGAAAAAGAATCGATCGAACTTATCCACCGGACTGTTCACCGAGCACGTTTTATCGTCGTTTTAGATTTCCTCGCAGAGCACTTTTCTACAGAGATCCAGGACGCTTTGTGCGCTTCGAAATGTTTTCTAAATTATTGCGTTACGTTCAATTACTTTTCGAAAGAAGAATTCTGAATGTAGTTTATAGGAATCCGATGAACACCTATTACGACTGTTGCAACGTCGAGTTTCTTCTTTTCTATCTTACTTCCTCTTCGATTTTTACATCCCTTATCTTACAGACAAAAGAGAAAACCGTATGTTGCAGTATACATTTCAAATTTTATATAAGTTTACTTAATTTATGTTTTTATTTAAAAATTTTCTCTCAATTTCAATTTTTATATGTAGAGTGCTCTTAGTAGGTCAACACAAGTTGTATTTGTTAGAATAATCTAGTTCGTTGATCTGAATTTTGGTTTATCAATGGAAGTCCGTTTCCATTCTGCGAACGTTAATGGTCGAATCTTTTCACCTTGCCCTAAGTTCGTGCAAAAATCCTAGCACTTTCAGGATCTCGTTCAAATTCGACCATTAAATTTGCATCAACCTTTGCATCACTTTCGCGTGCAACGAGTTTTATCAACGCCATTATCTTTTCCATTAAGAAAAACGCTTTCCGTATCAAACAACTCGAGTAGTCGCAACAACAGACGTTCTTTGTTGTTTGCCCGACTATTTTTGCAGCACGGTTTCCTTCATTCTAAACGCGCGGAAGGGCCATTAAAACATTCCGTTTCATCTGAACGATCGTATTTCTCTCGCATCACGAGTTTAATCGTCGATACACGCGATAAGACCGCGTAGACAGGAAAAACACTCCATTACAACGGTCGGCGGGAGGGCGTCGAATATTTTTATCGTTTCCGGCAGACGTGCCAGACGTGTTATTATCAATTTATCGCGAAGGCTTCATTCGCGAAGGTTTCATTCGCGAAGTCGTTACGATCGGGACATTACCTCCTCGCTGAGGCCGCTGTCGTGCCGCATGATGTAATCGTAGAGATCACCGCCATCGCCGAGCTCCAGGATCAGGTAGAGCTTCGTCTGGGTGTCTATCACCTCGTAAAGCCGGACCACGTTCGGATGTTGCACCAGCTTCATGCATCTCACCTGGTCGGGGCAAACAAAGAAAGATGGTACAGTGCAACGCGGCTGGCATAAACTGGTCAACGACCCTTTCTCCTTTTTTCCCCTCTCTGTGCACGATCCTACCCTACCTCTCGCGCTATTATCTCGTTGACCTTAACGAGATCTGCAAGGTTCGAGGCGGAATCGTTCCGTAGATCTTTCCTACGCGATATGCCCGTCGAACGGATCTTACGCAATCGGTCGTTAGGCTTGAACGTGGTACGATGGAAATTAGGCTCGTAGGAAGCCGAGCGATCCGACCACTGTAATGCCTCGATACATGCTTGAATATCGACCGAATATCACTGAACATTAGGTGTATTAGGTAATTAGATCTATAATTATAAATCGCTCTTCCTTAAATATATATTACATTTTTACAAGTTGTATGTATAGAAATTCAATATTTTTAATAGAAAAGTACAGACAGTATTGTCCTTTATAAAGTCCATTGCACCATTGTCATTTGTTTCAATAATTCATCATAGATTTCAGGATATGAATCTATGATCTTTGATTTTCGAAATTTTTCAGAAATATCATGAAATAACATGTATCGAGACTACGTGTGCAATCGGCGAGCGAGTTCAGGTCTTGGTTGAAATTGACAGTTTTAGGACACGACCGGCTGTCACTGTACACCGACACGTGACACGCCGGTGTCTCTTCGCTTCGAAACGGAAACAATTTATAGGAGAGAAGAACGCGTACGTGTTCGACGAGCGTGATTAGGGTCGGGCAAACAGCTCATTTTCGTTCGGTCGATGATTTGCTTTTCTTCGTGGCTGACAATCTGAATAAACATCGGCCGGAGAGCGTGCAAACAAACCGGGACGTAGCATTCAACGGGAGAGTGGAGAGATACTTCGTTGGAAAAAGTTTCCAATGAAATGTGGAACGGTTCTGCAGCTTCTGCGGCAGCGGGGCAGGCGTAGGCAGTTTGTAAAAGAATTTTGTAATTGATGGGGGCGCGGGCAAGTTGGTCGTTTCAGTCGTGGCAACAAAAACGATCGTTGGCAAGCGATTTTATTTTCTCTGCGGACAATACCACCTACGAGCGGGGATTCCATACGTTACAACCCAATAGAACCATTGTTCCGACCAATATGTTCTGCAATCGGATAAATCCCTTCCAATTAATCCTCGATCGCCGCGGCGAAATATTTGCTCGCTCTATGACTAACGATGCGAATGATACCTTTGCGTCAAAGAGAAATCTTGCCGGTTCCTACCTGAATGCATGATATTAACAAAGCTACCGGGTGTCGCAATCAATCTCGACTACTTTCCACTCTGATTAAAAAAGAATTTTGACCGTAGAAGTAATTTCGTAAACTGTTTCCGTTTGGTTCAAAAGGAAATTATTGAAAGTCCTGAATAGAATTGTTTCAACGCGTTGAAACTCTGGGAAAATTTCTGCCGAAACGCGTCTACACATTTTCCATTGTCCTCGCGTTTCCGAATAATGACTCGACCCGTAGAACTTAAAAATAGGTGCGCATTGATCGTCTGTGGTTCTAGCGTCCACCGCCCGAAAATTACGTGGAAACGTGCAATCAAGAATCATTCATTATTTAATCCGTGCAGCGCAAAGATCAGAGGATTGTATACATTTATATGGCATTCCTGATTCTTCCAAGAAAAATCATCTTTGAAAATATTTGAAAGAAAACCGTCTTCCAAATGGAAAAATGGTTAATGGTTCGCATTTGCATGAAGAATGAATTCAAACATCCATGCGTAAATAGTGGAGGTTAACGTGTTCATAATCGCGGCAGCTAAATAAGATCAGAGAACATGTGAACACGACATATCCATCTAAACTGCCACTTCCATAAATTACTCTGTAAAAAACGTGACTTTGCATAAACATCCGGAGTTTAGAGACACGTTAACCAGTAAATCAGATGATTTCTCAACCACGAATACCCACACGAACACAAGTGAAGCGAAACGATAGGAATCTAAAACGATTTAACGCATAACGAGTGCAATTATAATATAATTTACATTGCCATGAATATTGCGGTAAACGGGAAACATGCTTTCCTGGCAAACGCTATTTTTTAAAGGGAAAATCTTCGGTAAATCTGTTTCTATCAATACACAGAATAAATCGGTTGTACATATTGATAATGCATAAAACCGCAGTAGGAATACCGTTAAATTCCTAATTATTCAATGACGATGAACCTGTGCGACGCACAGTGGAACAAGCCGATGAATTCTTAATCTTTTTAACTTATTTCTCGTCAACGAATTTTTTCACTTCTCGTGATAAAAATAAGAATAAGGTATATCCGGACATGGGATAAACCGGATATTGGATAAACCACAGTTTTCTTGAAATTCTGAAAGTTTATTTCTCTATTTTTTAATTATCAAACAAAAATCTCTGTCTCATTTCTATGAAAAGTACTTTGACTCTGACACAGAATTCATCGGTTTGTCCCACTGTGCGACGCTGTTCGAAAATGTTAAAGCAGGCGTGGAGTAATCAGGAACGGCAAGAAGTCGCGGAGGCCGTAAAGGGTTAAGAAACCCGGCTCAGACCAACGTCCTTTGGCAGTCGATAAAGCAGTCTGAGAGTCGCAGACTGTTACATCGCTCGCGTTAAAATAAAAACCACCCCGTCGAGGCCGAGCAGCACTCGGGTAAACACAGAAGGGAGGAGAGAACGGAGCACGTTACGGCGCGGCGCGGCGGGTAGGAGGCGTAAGGGAAGGTATTAGCATGCGTTTCGATTTCCTCGACGGCCTCCTTTATGCCGGGCGTTCTCATTCACGCGACAGCCGGAGGGGAATCAGCTAGAAACAAAACGAGGGAAAGAGAAGGATACGCGGCGTCGGTGGCTCGTATCGACGAGCGAGAAACCGACAACCACATCGGATCCCCTGGCTGAAAGAACGTCTAGGCTTTTCTGTTCGCTCCCTCACCTCCTGAAAGAGGTGCGCTCTCGAGACCTCGTCGAGCTTGCTCTTGTCGATGACCTTCACTGCGACCTTCTCGCCGGTGAAAACGTGCCTAGCTAGCTTCACGACGGCGAAATGACCGCGGCCGAGTGTCTCCTCCAGGTCGTACAGGCCGGCGATCTTGCCATCGTAGTTGCTGTATCCCACCCTCCGATGCATCTCGCGTCCCTGTAACAGAAACCATCAGAAGTTAACGTCGAGATTTCAAAAACAAAAACAACCAGATCTGCATTGGCAAACCGTGGAACAGTGTTCGAAGCAATAGATTCGACCTCCTTTTCAACCGAGACCCCCGCTACCGTGGTCTGGAATGCACCAGGAAGTGCGGCGACTGGTTCTAGGCTCGCGGAAGTCGTAGAGAACTGTTGCATAGGTGGTTGATGAATGCATTTGCTTAGGGACCGGATTCTTGGCGAGAAAAGTGAAAATCAGGGAAAATATGCGCAGGTTTCTTATTGTTACGGTATAATCACTTTTTAATCGAAAGCTTTTATGTATATACGTTTACCCGGTCGTCCATGACTTCGTTGTGTTCGCCAGTTTAGTTAAACACGCTTTCAACGATGAAAAATAGATAAGATCACGGTGGTCCGTGATCTTTGAACAAAGATAAGAATCCTAACTAAGCGTAGAACAAAGAGTGTGGACAATGATCGATGACTAATGGATCGAGTATTATTCAAATTGTATCGTGTGCATTGGAAACCGTCGTTGTTTTCCATACGCTGCGTGCGCCTTCGTTTACTTTGTCATGAGAACTGTTTAATGGTAAAGGTCGACATTTTGAATTACCCTTCGATGTAGGACGATCGAGGAAAACATGCGGGCACGGTTCATTGAATGTTTCGTCGCTGTATCGTCGATAAGTTCGTTGCTAAAGGTGGCGCGGTCTCAGGTAGAGAAAAAAAAACGAACTGTTATCGATGGGCCTGAAGTTTCAAGAAGAACGGTGCCCATTCGGGAAGTGTCCACGAAGTCATAAAGTTTACATTTTACTTATTTGTAAGATAACTTCCGGTTGCGAATAACTTAACGGGTAGAGGCTTTGCGGGGATACACTAGTTTCCGTTAGAAATTTACAGGAGACAAAAGTGTATGTTTTGCTTCATCAGAATATGTAAGAAAAGTTCAATTTTAATTAAAATTTGTTGAAATTCTGCGATACGCGTTTCAACGTATTTCTAAACGTTTCTAGATCGTCCAATGAAATGCTCTTTAACTCGATAGGTGGTTTTATCAGTTTCGAACACCCCGTAGAACGCATGAATTTCAGAAGGGTAACAGTTCGCGTCGGTGATTGTAATAACAAAGTGCACGTGCAGCGCGAACATCGGATCAGCAAGGAACAACGAGGCGCTGCCTCAAAGAAAACGATTCTCCCGAAGAGAATCGATTTAAAAAAAAAGTAATCTGACAATGCACAATACAATTAACCGGTACAAAGCAATGCTTTCAGAGACTGAGAGCGAGCAGCGAGAATTTCAAGACACCCGGTGTATAAAATAAATTTCTGCGCCCACTGGCCTGGTGGAATCAGGCTCAAGGTAGTCGTGTGTACTCTCACTTTTCCGTTGCACCGGCTGTTCCTTTGACGAGCGACGCTGTCTTCGCGTATAAGGGTAAACCAGTCCCCGCTTCCGGTGCCGGCCTCCCTTCCGGAAGACCGAAAACCGGCCGCGAGATCGATCGATCCTTTTCGAGAGCGTTTTTCCAGTGCAACGATTCGAGCTATCCGGGTAAACGGGTCGCGATTAATTTTAGCAGCGGACGTGTGTAATAATTAAAGGATCCATCGATCGACCGTTCACCGGAGGCCGATCGGCTCCGATGGATTCGGACGAGTCGATGGCGCCAGGTCACGTGCCGAACGTTATTTACGAAATTCGCTTCCCATTGACGCCCGGGAAAATGATTTTCGAACCGATGCCGCGGCGAGTTTTTCATTTCACTGACGAGACGAGACGCGCAAAATTCTCTCCAGGTGTTTGCCACCGGAGCCTAAGTAATTAGAAAGATTGGAATTCCCGTGCCATGCTCCACTAACCCAAAGTGTACACTTTCGAGATTGTACGCTCCGATCTAACGAGAACATCTAGGTTCAAGCTCTGTCGGAAAAAACCGGGATTTTCTCGAGAGTTTTTCTAGAAACCCCGAGGATTTCGCTCGCCGCATTTCTCCATTATGCAACTGCTATTTTGTCATATGTGCTTGTGATAATTATTTTACATATGCTCTCGTTCTACCCCTTCGATGCTAATTAATAGACAAGATAATTTAGAACGGTAAAAACATTAGAAGAATATTGATAAATACTGCGGATTTTATGCATTTATATGACGCGCGTTATAAAAATTGGTAGGAGCAATTTAAACGAATAAACTGACTTCAAAAAAATTGAGAGTTCCTGGTGGAACAGTTTGGCATGAACAATGGTTAATTTATAGATGCGAAGCAGGAGTAGTCGGCCGATTGCAAGGATCAATAGCAGCCACATTTAGTATTAATAGAATACTGAATTAGAATGCTCTATTTATACAGAATAATAACAAATACTACTACGATTACGAGTTGACCGAGTCATGTTTATTTAACACGGTTCAACGTCACTCGCGTTGACGACAGCGATAAAATAATGCATGGTATTCGTTTGCTGAGAAACTGGTATATAAAAACTACGGACCGAATCGACAGAATTATTAAAACTTTGTAATGACGTAGTGTTAGAGTGGAAACATTGGTACGATAGGACGTCAAAGCTGTAGAGAACTGTGATAATAGTCTTACTCGGTGTTGTAAATGCTCGTTTACCCTTGAAACAATTGCTGTTTTGATTTATGACGTTATCGGTGCGAATAGGAGTCGGTTGGTGCGTTTGATCGTGACCTTCTGATTCTACTTCTTGTAAATACTATGCAATCAAATTATATTTGAATAATTTCAGTGAGTCGAAGATAAAGTACAGACATTCTTCGAATAAAATCCACAGTCGAACAATTACATCTATAAATCTTTTCGTAATGAGAATGAGAAGCGTGTTGCCGACATAATGCTGACAGAAAATAGAAGCTGCATCTGTTCCACATGTGAATAGGACGAGGAACGAATCCCATTTGTTGAAAGGAGGCGTCGCGATCCATTTCTAACCGGAAGTCGCACAAGGAGCGTCCGATCGTGGGATGAACGCCGCGAGTTGCACTTGATGAGGCAGCGTTCTTGTAACCGGGTCGTAAAAATAACTGACCTGTAAAATTTCGGTTCTAGCCCGTGGCTCGCAGGAAGTGTCACGGACGTGTTCGTTCGACGGCCGTACACGCGTCAGTTCCGGTTTCTTTTCTGGCGTCGAGAGGCACATTTGCGTCAGGACTACGTATGCGAGTCGAGTGAACGTCAGAGGAGGACGTCGCGCTTACAATGTTGCGGTTTCTCGAAAAACTTTGTAAGAAATTTAAGTGAATCGTTACAAAACACTTGACAGACGGTATAACCAATTGATTTTTTTGGTAAAACCATAAAATCCGCAGTCCACAGAGAAGACGTTCGAATTCAGCAATCCCAAGACCGTAGGAATTCCAGTTTTAGTGAAAACCGTCTTGAAATTCTATACTTTGGCGAGCTTCTCGAGCGAAGCATCGCTCACGAGCCCATGTACCGACGCTTGTTTCGGCTGCACGCGTGTCTAGCCGTCGATGCTCACGTAAAAATACATTTCTTTGAAGTGCACGAAAGTGTGAAAGGAAGCGGACAAAGCCGTGAATAAGAAGTTCGCAACCCCCACCCGCGTCGCCGAAAATAAAACGGGACAGAACGTCGCGATTGTTCGCGGTCGATTATAAAAATAGCTGGCCGGCTCACGGAAACGGAGCACTTCCATGATTTATCGAGTGGTTGCCCCCGCGAACGGAAGAGTGAATTGTTTTCCGAGAGAACTGTTCTAGTACCTGCGTTCGAATACCTCGACGTTTCACCGCGTCTCGCGATGTCTGCGTCGTAAGCAGACTGCGGATCATTGTGCACTTATATTGCAAAATTGAGTAAATGAAATTAAAAATAAGACTCTTGAAAAACCCCAACTTTGCATTATTGAGAAATGAGAAGGCGTGTCACGCACCCTTGCAATCCTGGAAAAACGTGTCTACCCCCTTAAATTTGAGAAAGATGTGTTTTGTATTTCATATTGAACGAACACTTGAATAATTCTTGAACAGGTACATTCACGATTTTGATGAAATACTTTCAGAGAAAAGTATGCCGAGAGAGGTAGAAATATCGAACAGATTATCGTGTATTGCAGCGCGAACGATTTGAGTAAAAGTCGCGGTAGTTGTCGAGTCGAACGGGGTCGTTACTTACTGTCCCACTGCGATTTTTCTGCATTGAGAGAATTCACTTGCGCAAGATAACGCTCAACGTCTCTATAAAAAGAACGATAATTAAGATATCTGTTACGGGGACGATGCCTATATGCATCGAGCGTAAAAATATACCTGAGGAAAAGATTTAACGCCTCTGAAATCCGCGCGCGCGGCGATAACGCTGGTCGTATCACACCGCTAAACACGTAATCAATTATAAAGGTCTGGGTTCAGGCGGGCGTAAAAGCTTTTTCCGCATACCGTGCATTATAATCGGGAGCAGCCGGTTGTCTGGCTGTATCTGGCGGCCCGGTCGAAATACACATCGTGACAGAGCAACTCGACCAAAAATAATGGTCGACTAACTTTGTAACCTAGACTGGCCTCGGGAGTAGACCGGCTTCATGTCCGCCTTTTCTTAGAACCAACGTACTTACTCGCTTTTGTTCGTCTGTGTCCGATCAGACAATATGGAGGAGCTTACCCCGGCTATTATAGTTTTCAGGGGACACAAGTAATAATAGGCAGGCCATCGGAGAACGCATATCTCGTCAAAAAGAAAATTAAAACGCCATTATAATCTTCGGCGAGCATAAACTACCATCCGTACGATATCGATGTCCTTAAATATTTTTAATCCTTGTGTAGTCATCCGGGTATGTACCCATTTACTGTATCTCTTTCAACAATTTGTAAATGTTCCTCTAAAAAACTATTAGAAAATTTCTCTGAATATCTCCATTCTTTACTCGCTAATGCATACACTAATTTACGGTCTTATAATGAGAATTTGTGCAAACATATTAAATACAGAAAGGTTTCAAATAATCTATACATTTTGGTTGACTACACAAGGGTTGATATGTTCACTGTTTCGAATTGTACGTACCGATTGTTGCGAGAAACGCATCAAATCTGCAGTCTAGATATTATTTTTCATCTTCAACGCACAGCAAAGTAATTGATCGACTATTTCCCGGCAGCGCACCGAAGAACGTGGATTTTAACAAATTGTTCAAGCACGCGCCTTTGTACAAACACGATATAATTATCGTCTCGCCCCATTGACGAATTCACGAGCGTTTGTTACAATCGACAAAGGTTTCGCATTATTTGTATTCAACAATAATTTCACTGAATTACTGTGGCAGATAATAATAAGAGCGATGGAAACAGATAGCGTCGCGGTATTTGTTACAAGTGGAAACGGTCGGCAGCGGTCAGACACATTAGCCAGTCGGCAACAAAGGCACGTTTGCTCGGCGGATTCGCAAAGTGGATTTTCTCGAGAACGGAGCTTCGAACAAATTGTGTTTCCGGCTTGTTTTCACGTGCGCGCACGCGCGCGCACACACACACACACACAGAGAGTCTAATTGGCTTGATTATGGTCGCTTCTGTCACTGATTAGACGGTTCTTCTGGATTCGTTTCGGCGGATATCACCGGAGACCGTTCGATTTAATAGGATCTCGATGGACCGGTCGAATTAATCGGCGCCCGAGGAATTATTGTATTGTGCGTTTAATAATAATTATAAATTCCCCAGGGGTGGGGGATATTCTGGTTTTGCGTCATGATTCGGTGGTCGGGTAAACAAGCTTGTTGAATCGCGTATCGACGAACCGAACAGTCGGACCCGAGGAAAAATAAATTCACTTGTTACACGTGCGGTTATGTAAGTGCGCGAAGGATTACGGAACCGCATCGTCGCGTTACGAAAGGCGCCGCGATGCCGACGAGCCTTCTCGAGATTCCCTGAAACACGATTGGCCGCCGATAGAACCAGCCATTGAACCAATTAAACTTTCGAGAAATTATAAACCGAGGAAGCCAGCGCCAACTATAGTTTATGGAAGTCTGGAACGGACAGCGAAATCGCAACGATTACACAACGGCTTACCGATAGTCTCTGATATGTACTCGTTTAGCAGTTGATTCCCCGAGCGACTCCTCGAACAGATGTTCCCATATTGAACAATTCAAGACATCGCCAACTTGCGAAACACCAACGTTACGATTCGTTTACTTTTCATCGAGTGTTCAACGAAGTGAATTGATAGCGCGAGCAATTTCTCGCGAGCGGCGAATACTGTTCATTCATAAAAGCCCAAGCGTACGTATTGAATACGACATGCAGGGCGTTACCTTGCAGCTAGCGATGGGATCTGAATCGCTTCGAATCGCTTCGATTCAATGTTCACGACAAAAAATTCGAATCATTTGCAAGATAATTCGAAGCTTAGAACTCTTGAAACTCTTCATAGTCTTGAAAATCTTGAAAGCTTGAAAACTTTGGAAGGTTTGTAAGAATTGAAACTCTTGAAATGTTACATCTATCGCGAAAGAATGATTACGTCATGTCGGCATTAAGATGAATAACACTATGAACGTAACAATATTATAAAAAGTATAACATTTATTAAGATTATCAAGACTTCAAGACTTTCAAGAGTTTCAAGAATTTCTGATTTCGAATAAATATCGAATTGATTCGACACTCTGTAGCGATTGATATGTTCGAAAACTTTAGCTTTTATATTTATCTTTTCGTCGTATTCGACTTTAAGACAGTGTAAACATTATTTGATAGCGAAGAGGTTACTGAAGCTAAATCGGTGAGAAGTTACTAGGGATTAGGTTAGCGAAGTTAAAGTTCGGTATTTGTAATTTGCTTTCAAATGTTAATTTCGGTCGGGATTTCGGCGACTCTCGCACGGCTCGGTGGACCCGCCGCCGAATCGGCTCTCCCTCTCTGTCCGGATACGCGTTTGCAGGCGTATCGACGCGAAAAACCTACAATACGTCGATCCGTCGAAATATCTCGCCGCGACTGATTGGACTTGACGTTTTGCCGATAACAATTTGCGTCCCCTGCCGTCAGCATCCACCTGCACGCGACGCGTACTCGTCGCGAGCTCGTTGACCTGGTTCAGTTCCCGACGCTGCCGGAATAATGAGTCGCGGGTGCTTATCGGCCAACGAGAGATAAAACTTTTTAACGTGGCGCTCGTGGAACACCATGGCGGAACACGAGAAACTGCTACACGCCCCGTCGAGTAGAAACTATTTCGTTGTACATACAACGCCGAAGATACGCGAGAGTTCGATAGGATTCGTGGGCGCTGCTCGAGAACGTCAGAAATCATTGTGCGGCATTGTGAGCCAGAGCCAAACGGAAATTCTTTCAGCTAAGAGCCAAGGATTTATGCTTCCGCCACCAGATTAAGTGAAATGCAGGTCTTTCCCGTAATACGAACGACTCGTTCCGAGATTGTTCCTCTTCGCGAACGTGCGGGCGATCAAAATGCACGCGTGCCACATATTTTTATTTTACGAGACGTAAGAATAGAAAATATAGAAATTTAGAGCATACGGGATGCACCAAAAATGTTGTACAATAGACTCCCGTATAACGCGAGTTCCTGCAACGGCCTAAAAATATTGGGACGAGTTTTTCATATAACGCGATTCTCGTACAACGAGCAATACATACAACAAAATACGGGAATTCACCGTTTATTTTAGTCGGGCTTTTTACTATCCTAATAGATAAAATGTAAAAAGTCAGAGTAAACAGAGTAAAACAGAGTAAACACGAGAAACACACACACACACAAATCGTTCCTACAATTCGATACTTCTTCTGGTAAAGTACATTTCTGATACACAAAATGTGAAACATCTCGCGAACTGTTGACATTTCGATGACCTTTTGTTTAACAAAAAGAAATGAGTTGCATTAAAGAATAGAGTGCAATAAAAAATAAACTCGTAGGAAGTTACGACGTGTTATGGCGTATGATTTTGTTCATCTATCATTTTTCTCTATTTTTACTTGAAAAAAAAGAACAGTAACTTGTTCCAGTTTCCAGAATCGCTCTGCAGAGACAGCGGCCCGCAACTATCCGACTTTACAGCATTAAAAATAACGTTGGTATCATCGATGTTTTTTTTCATTCTTCGTGTTTAATGAGGCTGGTCAGGTAGACTTCTAAGGAGCTAAATTCTTGGCCATTCGGTAAAGAGCTGTCCGAGCCAATTGCGCCCCCAGCTTTGCTCGAATGATTCATGCCGCTCGACCCGTAACCCGTAGAAATTAAAAACGACATGAATCATTATGTGCGCGTACGGTCGCATTCCTCCGCGAGCCGACGATACGAGCAGATATTTTATCGTATCGATAGGCGTGTGTATGGTGAATGAAGCGTTCCGGGGAGGAACGTTTTTCTTCTATTTCCGTCTGTTATCGCTAGACTTAGGATTTTATGCATTCACGACAAAAACGAGTAGGGTGGAATTTAAAACGGCGAGCAGATTGGAAGACTTCAAGACTATCGATATATTATTTCTCCAGTACATTAGAATTATTAGTAAAATATAAATTTATATTTAGCTCCTGTGTCTTGCGATTGATGCATGAACGTTTTGTTTTGCATAAAGATCCGAGGGAGTCTAGTTACCACAATTGAATTCTGTAGAATTGAAGTTGCGAATCAGATTTTACGAAGAAATAGAAAAATGAGGCGAGGTGCAGATTACCTCTGGCGTTAGTATTTTCATCGGTGAGCTTCTCGACGGTTGGTATGACGGACTGGCGGTTTGATATCGCACGCGAATCGTACGAAGTCGCGATGTTACAACGTGCTGACACGCACTGAAAACAGATAATCGGGGACCCGGGCAAATTGGATTTCGGTACGTGGAGGCGGAGATGCCTAATCCGGCCGTGCCAGCGGAATCGCACATAGGATTATCCGAAGTAATTCAATTAGGATTCGTAGACAATTTCGCTGCAAGGACACACAGTACTTCCCCCCACCACGGCCGTGAAATTTGCCAAACAAGATCGTGACGAAGCTGCCGAACCAACGCGACACGTGTCGATCAAAAACCCCTAGTCAGCGAATCCACCGAATCATGGCAATAATCCTGTCGCTGAATACGAACACGATCTTCTGCGTGCGTGCAACCAGCAACTGATTTATAGCCTCGAATCACCTGCGTACCAGATGCATCACTGTTGCGCAACCAATGACGCGACTTAATCACTTGTCGAACCGGCCGAATTCTCCACACACACGGACGCTTGTTTCAATAATTTCAGAAATTACACGAGACGGTTGAAAATCGCGATTCGTTCTTGCACAGAGACATTAAGCTGCTAACTATCTCGAGACCAGCTTTCTCCTAGAACTATCAATTTCCATTGTAGATTCGTTCGAATGTTAACGCTGCATTCGATCAGTCAGCGAATGCATTTTTGAAATACGGTTTTTTTAGTTCTGTATGTGAGAATTATATGCACGCATCGTGAAAATTTTAACGAAATAGAAGACGTAAGTCACGGCGTTTAGACGACGACTGTAGAAAACGTATAAACGATTTAGCACGTGGCACTTCTACGCCTGCAACAACTAGACTGCGGATCTTTATGCATTTATAGGAAAATTGAGAAAATTACAAAAATTGAAGAAATCAATGTAAATACCATAATTTCTCCTCTATTGAAATCATTAAGGGAAGACGCGACATTCAATTTGGTTTCTGTTATCTTGCGATCGATGCAGACCAATTTTATTTTGCATGAAGATCCGCAGTCTAGTAATAACAATAGAATCCGAAGAGGGTAATTTTTACCTCTCTACAGCCACCGTCTGCCAGTCTCGCTTCTGTCGTTATCTATCGCTATTGATCAGAAAACACCGTTTTCTTTCACCGCGCGGAAAATTCGCGCATCTGTTGGATAGGTCTGGTTCGGCGAGCCCGATTTCTTTTTCAAACTTTTATCCCCTGTTAAACGAGCCGAGGATGTTTCAGCCGGGTGGCCCAGTTTTAAGCGAGAGCGGATCGGATTCTGCGACGACACGGTAAATTGATTTCCAGATCTCTCGATTAGTCAGAAATAGACCGGAGTGCAATCCTTAGTCGGGAAGGACGGGCGCAAAAAATGTCATTAGCCTGTAATTTCGCCGGGGTAGGATGGGTTTCCCCGATGGAGACCACTGGCATTACCAGGGAAAGGTCGTCTGCATATCTCGCCGCAGAGAGAGAGAGGGAAGATACAGTCTGTTCCACAAGAGCGTGTCAGCGATATCTTTAATGCGCCTTGGCTGAATGTTAGTCAGTTTCGTTTCCGACAGTGAGAAGAACAGAGCTTTCCGAGATGAGTGCTGCGTACGCCAAATCATCAATTTAGTACGAAAAGGAAAGCGGAAAGCGCCATCAACTTGGCCATCCCAATCCCCTGATGCAAACCCAATAGAAAATGTGTGGTCCATAACGAAGGGCAAGCTGAGAGGTAAACATATTACCAAAATAAAAACTCTTGTATATTCTCATATTTGGAATTCGAAAGATATGGAGGTAGGTGCAGCGTACCTGTAGCGTACGCTGAGAAAATAGTTAAAAGAATGCCGAGACGGTGCCAAGCTATAATTGCTAATGGAGGAGATTGGATCCCTTACTAAGTGAGAACGTATTAACGTCCTTCGAATTGATTAAAAATAACGTTAATGAATTGATTTCATATCTTTATATCTATAAATAAAAATCAAAGAATGATGGATTAAGATATTAAAGATATCGTAGAATCATAAAAAGACGAAAATTCATCATGTTGCATCAGGACGTACACCGTACGTCGTTCGTCCGCACACGATAGACCGTGAGGACGTACGGGTACCATGGAAATCATCGACACAGGTTTCATCGACACAGTTTTCACCGACAATAACTTTGGCCGACAACGACTTTGACCGTCGACGAATTTAACCGACAACAATTTTAGTTGACGACAGTATTATCCGATAGTAACATCGTTTCTAAAGATGGTGCTAACATTTTTTCCCTTTAACTATTCTACACTGACACTTTTACTTTTGTATAAAAATATAATTAGTACATTATAAGAAGAATTAGATGTAGTCGGCTAACGTTGTTTGTCAAACGATGTTAGCCCTTAGCATTCGAGTGGCGACTCTGAGGCGCCGTTAAAAATTGCTGTGCCATTATTCAAAATATTGTTTGCATTACTAAATATGTTGGTATCTAATGAATTACAAACACTTAAGTATTGTGCGAGGTATTATATCAATTTCATATTCATACAGAGAAAAGAATTGATATAGAATGAAATTATTCTAGGTCGAAAGAAATGTTTAATTTTCCATTTAAAATAGGTCCGAGTGCAAAGGGTTAATATCGAATAGCACTGTCGTGGACTAAAGTCGTCGTCGGTGAAAGTTATTGTCGGTCAAATTTGGAGTCGGTGAAAACTGTGTCGACGAAACCTGTGTCGGTGATTTCCATGGGACCCTGGGCGTACACCGTACGTCCTTCGAGTTAGAGGGACTAATGTTTGATGTACAGACACGTGGAACATCTCTTCTGGGACAGACTGTACTTATCCCGGACCGAGCGGAGGCGTCCTGCGAATTTTCATCCGTAAAATGCCAACGACTCGTCGTCGCGATAAACAAACGAAACGAACGATGCGCCGCTGCAGACTCTTCCGGGGCGAATGAATTAATTACCGGGTCGCATTGACGCAAACGTCTCGCGAGAGCAACGCCGGTTTTTGCGCCGGTTTATCGCCGATTGCGTATCGCGTCCGCGGTAACGACGTCGTTCTGCCGCCGTTGATGCAAACTCCAATCGCGTGGAGAGAAAAAAAAATACATTCTCGCCGAGCGACCACGATAACCGAATATTGTGCCGCCGCGGTTTATGTAAACGCGATATTACGCGCGGATTATCGTCGGCGATGCTTTCGGCGGACCTCGTCGATTTTTACGATCGCTCGACCGTTTTATCGTTGTCCTGCGAGGATCGAGCCGCTGTTAAATACTGCTCGATCGTGTAATACCAGAAACGGGTATACCGACGATGTGAAACGAATTTCTGATTCACCGAGGTCACTTACAGAATGGAAATATGGTTGCAAATGGATCTGCGGTAACGTTCGGGTTAATGTGGTTATGCCACGTGGTTCAGAGAGTTAGGACACTGTCGGAATGATCGATCTGTTATTTATGAAGAGTTCTTGGCAAAGATAAATGATTTCATTGGCCCGGCCAACTGTGGAACACTGTAGCGGCTCAGACATGTCCAACGTTCCGTCTGGATCGATCGCCTTGCCGAGATGAAAATGAATCGAAAATCAGTCGTCCCATATAGTACCGGGTACAGAGCCAAGAATAATATTTCCCCAACCCATCAGAGATGCGGTAAAAGCGCCAGATTCACCGATTGCTAGACTCCAACGAGAGATATTCCGTCGATAGGAAATTGGAGCGCAGCTATGCATCTTTCCAGCGGTAATGGAGCGAAAAAGCATTATGTATAAAGCTAGCGACGCGAACAGATCACCAATGTACTATGCACAGATCCGAATATACGATCATTTGTCAGAGGATTATTCACGCGTATCTCGAACAGCAACACGCCTAATCGCCACGATTCGCTTCTTCGCAGAGAGTCGCGAGTTCTTTCTATTCCGTAAATAGCTTAAAAATAAGGTGAGCAACCTCGTGAAACGTAGCCGCGTGGGATCAACTTTCAAAACAACTTAGAACTTTAATCAGAACTTTCTCCGGCGTCGTGTAAACGCCTTGTATGGGATTACCGGGGCGAACGCGTTTCTGCGAAATTGAAAAATAATGTTAGGATATGCGAGCGGACCCGCGACACAGCTACTGCTACAGCTGATAATCAAATTATCGGGTTTTCGCTTGGGATTTTGCTTGGCCAAACAGAGAAGGCTCGCGAACAAATGTTTTCTTAAAACGGGAAATTTCCTAGCCGAACAATGTTTTACGTGTCCTCGAGAACGGTATCCGACGGTTGTTGAAATCGCAGAATTTTCTGTTACGACCTTTAATTACTAGACTGCGGATCTTTATGCAAAATAAAATTTCTATACATCAATTGCAATTGCTCATTAATGACTGTTATATGTTAAAAATAGTATATCGGCATCGTTACACTCTTTTAATCTTTTTTCCTGTTTCGAATTACACCTACTCACTTTTGTCGTAAATGCATAAAATCCGCGGTTTATTAATTACTATTCAACAAATTACACTATTTTCCAAGTTTGCTTTTTGCTCAAAGTTGTGCGCTCTAACTCTGAGATCTAGAGACAAAATTGCGCGCGAAGAACCTCTATTCTTCCTTTCAAAGTAAGGTCTGTAACTATTGGTTGCCCAGTACACCCGCCTCGTTTGTCTCGGACGCGTTCCCTTTTGCGTCGAAGCTGAAGAAGCAGGGACGATTGCGCAACGTTTATGTCGCGGGAACGTTGTTTCTCAATCGCCAAGGAGGAGAAGAGGGAAGGGGCCCGTACGCACGAGGTTCCGTCAAGCCCTCGATTTCCGAGACGATAGCCTACGGTAGTGCGTAATGTAAACGCACCGGGCATGGGTGCGTAACAGGTAGCGACCGCGTACCGTTACCAGGAGATTCCTCAAGGCTTCGGGTACGCGGGAAACGATTCGGGTACGAACGCTGTTACTCCTTTCGATCCTCCTTGGCTAATTAGCGGCGATTAGAAGCGTTTATTGCATTCTGCGACAATCGAAGTGCGAAACGCTGCGACGAAACGGGAAATGACAAGGACGTTCGAAGTGATTTCTACTCGAATCCGTGAGACGATGGTGTACCTTGCCATTTTTAGTCGTCTCGCACTCTTTTTTTTCACCGCCTCGACCCGTCCTTCCTTCCGTCGTCGCTTTGACCCCTTTCTCTGGCGACGGTAAACGAACGTGACGCAACGAGGCATTAACATTTCAGTGGTTCGTTAACCTACCAATCGAAATATCGGCTACCCCCTCTCTGCTTTTGTTCAGAGTTTCAAAACGCCGAAACGCTGGACATAAGATCATCGTTCGTCGTAAAGAATGCTGATCGTGCGAGCGGTGATATCGTTAGCTAATGGTTCAAATCACAACCTAACACTAAACCTACCACGAGTGGTCAAATGTGACCCATTTTAACATTTTTTATTTGACGATTATTGAGATTGCAAAGGTGTTTTCATGGGAATTGATATTATAGTAAAAATCGTACAAAATATAAATGAATTTAATCTTGTTATTTTTATTTTTTATAATACCATACGCATTGGTCACTCTCGATGGTCGGTAGGTTTAGTGTTAAATCTGTATACTTTAGAGAATAATTTTGTGATTGAAAATTGTTCCTTGACGACTCCATAATGAAATTGTAATCGTAGGAATAATTTCATGATCATGGATGAGCAATGTTTTTTTAGTGTTCTTCTAGTATTTTTAATGCCTGGCCAGGTTTGTCATTTGTCAAGTGGCTACCCGTGGTTGTTGAGGATCCAGGCAAAAAGCGTTCGATCGAGCTGGGAACCGTTCATTCTATGTAGCGATTATTCATTAATCCATTGCCCTGCGATTTCTCCTACGTCTGCAGCGATTCGAAATTTCTTTGTCGTTATTAATCTCCTAGAAGAGAAAGGAAATCTCTATCTATTTTATGCCTAAAGTTTCTCCGGTGGCTAGACATCGATAGCGAAAACATCTTGTACGACGATCACCTTCTGCGAATAAACTATTCACGCAGATATGCATGTCTACGTCTGTTTCAAATGGAGCATCGATTTCAACCGCTGAATTATCCCCGTCTGACATGAGGAATTTTCCTGACAATGCTTATCGTCATCTTCCAAACGATAAGAGCGTTTGTTGACTCATTAATATTTTTCTTTGATACGTACAATTGTTTTGACTACAGGTATAGCGACTCACACTCGCGGATTCCGACACGTACGAACGAAAAACACACAAAGTGTATACTCATAATACTATTGGGTTAGCAAGAAAGTAATTTCGATGATCTTTTGCCATCTTTCTGGTAGCTTCGCAATATGTACTGCGCTCATAAAACTTCTGGTCCTTGTTGGCCAAAAACTGATACAAATGCGATTTCAGGTCATCGTCAATACTGAAAGCTTGTTGCTTGAATAAAAAAATTGGGTATTTTGTTTCACTTTAAAATACCGAAACTACTTTCTTGCCAACTCAAAAGACTGAGGATTTTATGCATTTATGACAGAAATGAACAGCTGCAATTTTAAACGGTAGAAACGTTAAAAGAAATTTACACCTCGTTTCGATATCTCTTCGATATTTTCAAGGCTAACGATTACCTACCGAAGAACCGGTTTCGCATCTCGTTAAATATTAATGTGATTAATTGCCCAAACGGAAGACCATGTTTGAAAATATTTTGTAACCCGCGGAAAGCCAGTCATCGAACGACCTTCGCCGTGAAACATTCCCAAAGATGTTCTACGCGTTAACTCGTTCATCGCTCGGATACGACGATACCATTTCATCATGCCCTGCACTCGACTTCGTGTTCCATTTGCATCCGTTTCTGCGCCGACTGTTAAAACGCTACCTCGAAGGCAACACTTGGACACGGTTTATTTATGCGGGGTCGGGTTCTCGCTAGAAACGGAACCACCGTTTCTGCGGCCGCGTTAAATAGAACCGTCCATCATTTTCAAAGGGACGTAATTGGGCAAATTTTCATTTTTCTGAAAAAATGTTATTTATTCGTTCGAACAGACCGAATATACCGATATTTTGTTATTCGAGTAGCTAAATGATTTGTTCGCAATTGTAAGAGCTACGCGAGCCTGAACAAAAATGATACAATGAAATTTCCGGTCCATGATTAGAACCACTGCAGCCGTTAGAAAAGAAAAATTGATTAAAAACCTCCGGCTATGAACTATAAACTTTCGAAAGCTATGAAATAATAGCTCGTAGCTAATGTGTCGATAAAAGAGCCTCGACAATGAAGTTCTCCGCAACGAAGTAGTCCATTCAGCGAGGTGCGCGTGTAGAATGGAAAACGGCGAGAAAAATTAGCTGGTGATGTACTGCGAGTTGCATACCTCTCAATGAGGACAAATATCGAATGTTCTAAATTTCCATTCGGGTCACGGGATGTTTCAGCTTTTTCTGCAATAATGGTAAAAGTGTTCGGAGCCTGCGACAGCACTTCGATGAAAATATTCGTTGCATCGGGCGACGAGGCTTGGAAACTGGCACAATATTACCGTGCAGGAGGAACGCGTGTGTCGAAAAACGCAGGCCCAACCTCTTTTCCCGGTTGAAATACGAGGTATGTTAAAAAAATAATGGGAATTTTGTAATTTCGCTGGTTGTATCATTCCGAATCACGCCATCTTTTTTGTTGTGTTGGTAAACATGTCCAAAAAGTGTCTGTACATTGGTGTTATCGTATTCGTATTCGACGAGTGTACCCCGTTAACACTAAACCGGTTTCTTACAATTTCGGTGGAAAATGTTTATTTCGCATAAAGATTTGAAGCATTTACGACAGAAAAATGGGAAGATGTAATTTCAAACATCCACAACATTTAGGAGAATTTCAAAATGCTGTTACATTATTTACAACCTGTTAAACTTTATTGAGAGAGGAAATAAATTTCCGTCACTCC
>CM052192.1:5259586-5293204 GCA_028455805.1 Lasioglossum figueresi | reverse complement strand
TCCGTCACTCCGGTTTCTTACAATTTCGGTGGAAAATGTTTATTTCGCATAAAGATTTGAAGCGTTTACGACAGAAAAATGGGAAGATTTAATTCCAAACATCGCCAACAATTAGGAGAATTTCAAAATGCTGTTACATTATTTTCAACCTGTTAAACATAATTGAGAGAGGAAATAAATTTCCGTCACTCCGGTTTCTTACAATTTCGGTGGTAAATGTTTATTTTGCATAAAAGATCCAATGTCTAGTTATAAATATTGTGCCTTACCCAGCGAACTTTAAGAGGCAGTGGTCCGTTCACACTTGAGCACGGCCACACAGTGTGACCACCTGAAAAAAAGAGAGGAAGAGAAGGAGAAGGAGGAGGAGGAGGAGAAGAAGTAGAAGGCGAAGAGAAGAGAAGAGGCTCGTGGAATCAAGAAAATCCAACGGTCGATTTACGTGCAGGAATACCGCAAGCGGAGAGAGAGAGGAGAGATCGGTGAAAAGCGAAGAGAAGAGAGAAAGATAGGGGACAAGCGAAAGAGAGGGAGGTAGGAAGAGGAAGAAGGAGAGAAAGAGAGAGAGAGAGAGAGAGAGAGAGGTTGCTGGAGTGGGAGTGGGTACACAAAGAAGACAGGAAGAGAAACGTCAGAAGCCATTTTTACAGGAGAGTCCACTAAAACGGTTCCGTTGTAAAGTATCGTATCGTATATACGAGGGTCATCTGAACAATTTTTAGCCTCGACATGAAGATGACGTTACTCGTGAAAGCCATTCTGATACTACAATGTAATATGCTTTGAAAGATGCCTGTGAAAATTTCAGTAATTTTGGAACGCTCGGTTGTCGTTTGACAGTTGTTTGTGACAGGCGATATCAGTGTTTATTGTAAAGAAAGTGCTGTTCCATCAAGAGACCGCACCTGCTCAAACTTCGACGGTCGCCATGGCCAAAAATTCACGAATTGCACTTCGAATTGGTTGACCAACCCTCCGTATTCACCAAATCTGACCCCCCAGCGAGTTTTTCCTTTTTGCTACGCATCAAGTTTCGCTTGGAGGACAGTGATTTTCATCGAACGAGGAGGAGGTCACCGCACACATCCGTAAACGCCTATTTTGCGGAGCAACATGCCAACTACTATTGGAAGGGTTGAAAAGGTTAACAACGTCGCTGGGAAAAGTGTATTGACTTCAGGGGGGTAGACTCTCGTTTCCGATGCGCCTTCTCATTTCTCGATAATACGTCTCGATAATACGTGCGATGGGGTCTTTCAGTAGTGAAAAGCGCTAAATAAAAGATGAATCTAAGCCGCGATCGCCCCATTTTTACGTTTACAAGGTGTAATTTGCATTATTCGGAAGCATGTAGCTATCGCAGCTTTACGAAAATAGTTAAATTCATGCGCAGCTGTATCCTTCCGAATAATGAAAATTACATCTCGTAAACGAGAAAACAGGACTTTTCAGGGCGATCGCGAGCTAGATCGATGTTTTATCTAGCTAGGTGTCTGACTACTGAAAAACCCCATCGCATGTATTATACTACTACCCCGTTAAAAGGAGACTATGTTGAAAGATAAAACTCGAATTTCAAGGAAAAAACCACTGGTTTCCATGTTGGGCTGAAAACTTTTCAGACGACCCTCGTATGTACATATGTATGTATGGTTTTACGTACCGGTTACCCCGCTAGACAGTCGAATCCAGCGAGCAGCTGACTTTCCCTCCCGTACGATCGACTGTCATTTGTGACACAGGTTCGTATACGCGTGCCCGAACGCCGCTTGACGATTCGCGGCACCTTGGGTACACCGTTGGGCGATTTCCTCGTCTCGCGCGTTGTTTCTCTTTGATAACGTCGATAAGAACGGGTGGCTCCTGCGAATACACTCCTGAACGGCGACCACGAACCACGTAGAGCCGTCTCGTTGATTGCCACTCTCGCGCACGCACTCACGGCTACGAGATGTATGTTTACACGGCACCGCACTGTC
Source organism: Lasioglossum figueresi (assembly GCA_028455805.1). NCBI lineage: Eukaryota > Metazoa > Arthropoda > Insecta > Hymenoptera > Halictidae > Lasioglossum > Lasioglossum figueresi. The sequence continues at coordinate 5,291,225 of CM052192.1, read as the reverse complement.
TCTTTCTCGCACTCCCGTTCGTCGACACGGTGTGGCTACTCGTCGTTGTGCACCCTCCGTCGGATGGATATTGCCTCTTCCTGAGTGTTCGCCTCTCTTTTCGGCACCCCGCCCACCCGCAACCCCTCTGACCCCTTCGATCCGATCGCAAGAGGAAAAGGAAGATTTCCCTGCTCCTTCCTCGACAGACTGCCCCGACACACTTCTAGCTTCTTCTCGCTCCTGCCGTGTTCCGTTCCTCGATCCCCTCCACTCTTTCTCTCTTTCTTACCAGTTTTAGAACGCTATCCTCGTTCGTCACTCTCTATCTCTTTCTATCTCTATCTATCTCTCTCTCTCTCTCTCTCTAACTCACAGACGTCTATCTCTGTTCTACTCGTTCCGTGGCTCGTCTCGCAATCTCTCGTTTTCTCTCTCTATCTTCTTGCTTGTCGTTGTCCACCGAGTTCCACGGAACCGAGCGACCGTTTCAATTCTCGCGCACACAACACACGCTCTAGACCGATCGCTTACGACCGGTACTCACAGAATCGAGTTTTCCTACAACCGATTAAATAAAAACCGACGGACACCGCGAGCGTCAACGACAGACGCGCTCGCGACACCGTGACACGGAAAAGCTAGGGAAACTGACTCAAACGGACTCGAGTCCGATCACGAGCTACCAGCTACCTAAGCCACAACTGCACCGACACTGTGCCGCCATCTGCAAAAGCGTGCCCCGAACTATCAACGACCAACCACGGCACTAAATTTCAATCATCTTTACGCGCTCTCGTTCTGCTATTTACAATAGCGGATATACAGCACATAATCACTGTCCAACAGCCAAAAAAACGTGACGAGTTTCACTATACGATTCTTATAGGGTTTTTTGCGCTGATTCCGAGTCTGCCACTTAATTTTTCCCCTAGACGCAAAGTTTTTGAGAAGTTTGATTTTGAAAAAAAGATATATTTTTTAACTTCAAAGAAATATTGTGATGTTATTATAACAGATTTCGAATTGTTCTTTACAGCAAAAGATTCTGTAGACTTTCCTGAATACACAGATATCCGATATTGGTAGAAAATCAAATTTCTCAACAACTGTGCGTCTGAAGGAAGGAATCAGCGCAGAAAACTCTATAAGAAACGTATATATAATAAAAATCGAAACGTCTATGAATGTACCAAACGACTTCAATTTCTCTGTGAGGCTAGAAGGATTAGTTTAGTACATGACGTCTGATAAATATGTTGAAAAAATGCATTTGGTCGGAACTGTCGAAAACAATAGTAAAAATTTAATTTTTACATCTTTTTTAGCTGGACGAATAACGAAAATTTCAAAGATGCGTTTTGTAAACTCGTATAAATTATATACGTTCTAAAATTTCCTTGAAATTGATTAATTGGTTTACGAATTATAAACGATTAAAAGTTGTAAAAATGGCATAAACTGAAATTTTTTGAAATTGTGACATGCGGTGTATTTCCTGACGACCACAGATGTATAGTCTAAGATCTAAAATCCCTACAAACATTGCAGCTTATGGATTTCCTCCATGCTATAAAAAGTTGGTCTCGTTCAAAATAGAAGCGCATAGTTTCCTTGAGAAACCTTTTTCACCGTTCTCCCACAAGCAAACCCTCATAAGGCTGTGGCGTTATTTATTATAATTTTAGAGTGTTCGCCAACTACATGTAAAGAATTTACTATAACTTCCAATATCACCAGCGTACAAGCCCTCTCATTTCTTCCCTAGTTGTCATCTATGACATTTATCCGGTTTATGCAGGTTTATGTCTGACCAGTCTGACACATGTTCATGAAACCGCTGAAACATGAATTTAAGTAGAATAATTTTTACAAGATTGGGGAAACAATTTCAAGTAAATCTACTTCAGTTTGTAAATAAAAATCGTTTTTCTAAATGGTGCGATGCTGTCAACATTCAGAAAAGATTTAAAACACGTCTAAGTAAACCTAACCTGTATGTAGGTCCGAAGAAAACGAAAAGGTTTTATGTATTTCCTCAATCAATTGGAGTTTATGAATATTCCTTGCTGGCAAGTTGAAAATTACATGTTTCAAGTAATCCAATAGAAATTTTATAGTAATTGTCGTACAATTGGTTGTTTCTTTTAATCACTATGTATTAACAAGTGTAAATAATGCAGAGTATTCCAATTGGGACATTTCTGCTTGGTACATGGCAAGTGCAAAGACGGAAATGGAAGTTAAATCTATTACAAAATTTAAATGACCGCATCTATCATGAGCCCCTTGAATTACCAGCAGAGTAAGATAGTCGATGTAAACATATAACTAGACTCCAGATTTTTATGCATTTATAGAAAAACTAAGTATGTAGATGAGATTCAAAATTGTTGGAAATTTTGAAAATTTAAGATGTCAATATATAATTTCTCCTCTATTAAAATTGGTAAGGGAAGAAATAACATTTAATTCAGTTTCTATTTCTTGCATAAAGATCCGCAGTCTACATATAACAGTTGGAGGCGTTATGCACTGTCGACCAGGTCGTCGTCAACTGCTAGGTACGAGAAAGTATATGATCTCGCGTATATTCAGTTGTTGCAAGTAATAATAATTTTTGGTCTCTCTGCGGCTGATCGACAGTGTGCGACTGATTGAAATGTTGCAAAGTTACAAATTACTGTATTCAGTTTAGAGCAACTGGGAGAAATGGAATATTATCCTTTTAAAGTTAAAGGAACATTTTTATACGATCAAGAATTTCCTATTGGCCCTAGAAGTTTAATAGTAGACGGCGATTCTAGTACTCTTCCTTTCGTAGGAAACAACAACGTGCAAAGAGGATATTACATTATTACACCTTTCAAATTATCAGATCGAAAGTAAGTTATCGCCAAGAAATGATAGTTTTTAATGGCATAATTAGACTGCGGATCTTTATGGAAAATAAAAAATGTTCGCATTGGTGCAGAACTCAGGAGCCAAATATAAACATTGTATTCTTTTAATTATTCTATTAAGCTGAGACTAATACATTGATGTCCTTAAATATTTTTAACATACCCACTACCTCAAGTTGTAGGTGTCCATTTTTGCCATAAACGCATAAAACCCGCAGTCTAGACATAATCTATTTTAATGCTTTTTTATTCTTCAAATTTATAAAATGCATTATAGTTTGACGATCCTGGTAAATCGTGGGTGGGTCCCTAGAACGCTTAAAGATTCTGCGGCGAGGCAGTATACTCAGGTAAAAGATGAGGTAGACATTATAGGTGTTTTAAGATCAAACGAGTCACGACCACAGTTCGTACCAAAAAATTCTCCACAGGATGATATGTGGTACTATAGGTGAGAGAAGAATAATATTACAACATAGGGAAGAAATCTGTTTAAATGTTGTGTCTTAATATAATACTGATATCGATACTATATTCCAGAGATGTGAATGCAATGGCTGAGATAGCAGGAGCAGCTCCGGTATACCTTGACATGAAAAGCGATACAAATTTTTCAAAGTATCCGATAGGTAGTCAAACAAAAGTGAAATTAAGAAACGAACATTTCAGTTACATTATCACATGGTATTCTCTTTCCGTAGTCACCGGATATATGTGGTATAGGCAAATGATTAAAAAGTTACCGATATAACATAACATTTGAACGATATAATATTAGGAAATACTATATATAAACAGGATAAGTCAGAATTTGTAGAAGTTTTTATTTCAGAATATAACAAAGTGAATGTTGCATATACTAATCAGAGAATAGTATTTCCTTCATCAAAAAAACATCGTTTTTTTATTGTTATTATTACTGTTATTATTATTACTATTATTATTATTACTATCGTTATTACTATATTATTATAACAACAACAATGATAACCACTACCAACAAAAACTGTCAACAATGGTCCTGATATACAATTACAATTACAGAAGTCAGCATAGAAAATACAAATATGAAAATATACCATACAAATATGAAAATACACCATGTACATGCTACATCGACTTTTCTTTCGTTTCTTTTTTTACATCGTGTACCTATACGTAATATGTAAGTATATTACTCTAACACGATTGAATAGAGAGCGACCACTCGGCCACCTTCCAAAGTTCACGGATACCGGGACCCGTAAAGCAATTGCACAAATGATAATTGCGAGAAAGGAGGACGCCTTTGCTCGGATCTTACTATACATACTTTGTATTCGAAAGTTGTAACAACCTTTTACGCTCTATTATCCTGCGTGTTACCTTCGATAAAATCATTACATTTTTCGAGAAAAACTTTTTATAGATGTAAATAATCGTATTGAATCGATGGGAACGTGGTGTCGTTTTTTGATAGTGTATGTCACTCATATATATATAGTTTCGAAACCGTTCTGGGTCAACAACAATATTTGTTCTGCAACATTGTAAATTGTATTATATAAGCTGACGCGTGGAACAGCTTCATTCGAATGACACATCTTGTTTCACTAAGAAAATAGACTTAATTTAATCAATTACCTATAATGTTCTCGCTAACGCGATTTAGAAACGATATATTAATTTCTCGCCAACCCAATAATCTGGCTCAAGTGTTTCACCGACTACTAAAACGAGAAATGTGAAGATAAGGCATACAACCTCACGATATTTCAAAAGTTCTTTGTGCTTGCCTTCGGAAACTGTTATCGCTAATCATTGAAAGATGTCCCATATAGATATTTCGGGAACATTATTTTTCAGATGATCGGATCGAGTAATGCAGCCTGTCGAAATCCGACAGGTTTGTTGTGTACGCGATAAGTCCCCTCTTTCTTTTCCCGACAAGCACCAGAACAATCGAAAAAGTAACAGTTCGCGATGCTAATTTCGCCTACGGAATGACATAATACACGTCTGCCTTTATTGTCCCGGTTGCTACAACGTTATTAAATCAAACGGGTAGATGTAACAAGCGTTAACGCTACTTCGTGCATAGGATAACACCCTATATACATACTCGGTTACATACATGGATACTTAACAATCTAAAAGGTCCTTTTGAAAAGTATAAAACACGAATTACAGGTCGCTCGATTCGTTCGGTTCGACAACGTTCAGAATGCTAGGTAGAAAAGCTGGATCGACCGAATAAAATACATGACGATAGGTGAACCAATTGGGTCTGATGTTTTCAATTAATATATTTCTGTAGGACGATGGCTTCTTTTAAATAAGAAATATAATACAATGTGTGTGTATGTGTGTACAATAATGTACGCATCTACCATAAATACACAAAATTCACGGACTATTAATAACGCTAATAATTTCTGTGGCGTATCTAGGAATTCAATTTACAATTTCAATAATTCAATATCTCACGAAACGATAACTTTAACGACCTGTATTTGTGCATGCATTTTTGTTTACCGATATATACATATATCTTTTGTTACCGATATATCCGAATCTTTTTAAACAATTATTCCCACGTAAATCTTCCTTCACTCCCTCTCATTCGTTCCAATAATATTTTTTACAAGACTACCTACAAACAATTGGCCTGCATCGATCCGAGACCGTTGATAAACGATTCAGCGTTTGTTAGGCGCGAGCCTCTCGCGAAAGGCATTTCATTTTATTTTATGTTCTCAAAGCGTGTTTCCCTTCGGATTAGGAATGTGCGGTCTCGGCTCCTTCGGATAAGGATAGCAAAAGTCGGAGGGATACGAAGTCTGCTCAACTTTTTCCGACCCAATCCGAAACAGTCGAGCTACGCAGGTATATCAGAGTACAACTTGTACGCTTGCCCCTCCACCATCAGATTCTCCTTTTGCGGCTTTCTGCACGAGAGAGCCATCCTACAGAGAGTCGCTAGGAGAGAATCGGACCACATTTAATGCTAGAGGAGGAAGCATTTTGAGAGAAATACAAGCCCGTCTGGCAAATTCGGACGCCCGACTTGAACAAAGGTCCGCAGCCCGCACATCGCTACTTTAGATCTCTAATTTCGTCTGCTACATTTTATTTGAATCGTATCGAGCAGGTGTCCGACTTGCAAAGAACACGTTCGGTAAAGATAGAGATACACGATCACCATTGCACTATACCAGTTACGAGTTTGAATTCGTCTCCCTTCTCCGGTCCCTATTCAAACGGGAAATCGGTCCGGCCGTTTACTCGTTCAGAACACAGGTCCGGACGAGGGCCTCGCAGACCGCGTATGGGTCGCAGTTGCTGCTGGGTCTTCTATCCTCCAAGTATCCCTTCTTGTCTTCGGCGACGCCACGCGGAATACGAATGCTGACGTTGCGATTCGCCACGCCGGCGCTGAAATCATGTATACTGCTTGTCTCGCATCTTCCTGTGAGACGGCGTTCGTTGTCCTTCCCTCCGCGCGGGTCGTACGCCTGGATATGCCTAAGATGTTGCTTGCTCAGTTTGTCGATCGCTTTCTCAATCTCCGCGATCCCGTTATCCGAGCGCATCGTCTTCGTCGAGAAGTTGGTATGCGCGCCGGCTCCGTTCCACGAGCCTTCCATCGGTTTCGGGTCAAGGGTCACGACCACGCCGTACTCCTCGGCCACCTGGTGCAAGATAAACCTGGCGACCCAGAGATCGTCACCGCCGGCTATGCCGCTGCAAGGGCCGACCTGGAACTCCCATTGGGACGGCATTACCTCAGCGTTGGTCCCAGCGATCTTGACGCCCGCGTAAAGGCAAGCCCGATAATGGGCCTCGACGATCTCGCGGCCGATCACCTTATTGGCTCCCACGCCGCAGTAGTAAGGTCCCTGGGGACCCGGGAACCCGTGCTTCGGCCAACCGAGCGGCCTACCATCGACGTCCAGCAAAGTATACTCTTGCTCGATGCCGAACCACGGATCCTCGTTCTTGACCGCCTGCATCGCCTCGTCGCACTTGAACCGCTTGTTCGAATCTGTCGGGGTCTTTTCGCTGTGGTAGGTGTCACACAGCACCAGCTTGTTGTTCCCCCGACGGAATGGGTCGTTGTAGATCGCCACCGGGCACAAGTAAATGTCGCTGTTCGCCCCGTCTGCCTGGTACGTCGAGCTTCCATCGTACGTCCAAATTGGCAATTCTGAAAAACAATGGAGAAACTCGTGAGAGATCGTCGAGCGAGTTACAATAACGTGTGTCCCGCTGATTCACCGAATTCGCCGGCTTTAACGCTGAACCTACCACGGTCAAATTGACCGGTTTTCTCTATGCCATAGTTATTGAAATGATAAAAAAACGCGTTCATAGGAAATTACTGAATTGTATATTTTATTTAAGCACGTATTATAATGAAAATCGTACAAAGTTGAAGTAAATCCAATCTTCTCACTTCCATATTGTGTTTCACTTTTATACGTTTTGAGCTTGGTAGGATTAGTGGAGTCTCCTAGGCGCATCTGGATGCCAAGTTCGCGTTCAGACGCGCTTAAAAGATCCCGCCTTTAGCGTGATAAGAGTTTCCCTGTTCGCGGGGGATTGATAGTTCTGTAGTTCTAAGGGTGTTTCAAAAATGGGACGGAAAACCTTAAACCCATCCGCGATAGCAAACTGCGAATCTTGTCCGGATTGTAGATACTCTTAATCGACGACATGTCCGGAGACATTTCCATGCAATCGACGTTTCGCAAATGTTAATGGCTGCGCGGTCGCACGCGGAATTTCATGAATACAGACCAAACCTCCTGACAACGACGAACGCACGGAAGCAAGCCGAGCGAAATAAATTGCGTGAACGTGTTAGCACGGTCAATTTTAAGCCATGTATTCACCGATTTTTACCGCAAACACATGTTTATTGCTGTCGGGAATAAAAAAACTTGCGTCGGTATACAAAAACAATTTGCATAAAAGTAACCCTCGTCACGTGGCCAGGTCGCGGCGGAAGCGTGGGGAATAGCGTTGTAGAAGGGGAAGGTAGTGTGAGAACACCAGTATTGTGCTGACGCAATGAATTCGCAATAAATAATTGATTGATGAACAATCACGTATGTATAGAAACAAGTTGTCAGGAAAAGCGCAGCATCCTCTAATCCGTCGTTGCTTTTGTAGATTCGTAGCTTTAGATCGAATTCGTATTCATGATGCTACCTACATACATATACTTGGTAATCGCTCGAATTGCATTCGCGAGCCAAGGTTCGCTTGCGGAAAGGATAAAAACGTAGACATAAGAAGGGAAAATGCAAGAAATCGGGAAGCAGGGTCCACTAATTTGTTTCTCGATCACGTTGTAATACAACACGTGACTAAATAATACGTTCTCAGTGGCGCCGTTAGTCGAGGTAGTTGCTCGTTGTTTTCGCAACTGTACAGGGCGATCCACGCAATTGTTTCAGACCATAACTCTGTTATTAAATAACTATTTCACATTATTTTATAAACATAACAAGAATGTGTCTATCCAAATTTTTTGGCATTTTTCCAATAATATATACCGAAATAAATAAATTTGGTAAATAATTCCTCAGGGAAGCGTCTGTTTAGATATATGTAAGCGTTTTCCTTGGAATAGGGTGTACTTTTTTTAGTTGCCCGCCTGGTCTGGATCTTTCGTTGAGAGTCGTCTCGGCATCGGCCAGGCGTCGAAATTCTACCCATAATTTATTTCTTGGGGCTTATGTCAGGTTTTCGAGTGTCGTATTGTCGTCGCCCCGGCGTCGAAATTCGAAGCCGGTTCATGTTCTGGGGTCCACTCGTGGGCCAGTTCCCCGAAGTCATTTTTCATGCGACTCGCCTCATTTCCCATTGATACCCCCACGCGCTGAAAATTGTAAGGGAGAGGGAAGGATCGTCTTTTCCCCATCCTGATCCTGCGTACCCCACATTAGATTCCTTTCCGGCTGTCGACCTAGTAACTTCGGTCTTCAGACAACTTGTAGCGGCAGTCGAGGATCTCACAATAAAGTCTCGCTTTTACACCACACGGTGAAATTAGTTCTTCCCTTTGAGGGAAATGGTTCTTCGAGTCTAGTAAAATTAGTCGGCACACCACGTGCAAGTCTACGAGAAGCTCGAACGATCTACTGATCGACCACGAGCATACTCAACAGCATCTTTACAATCTTAATAATCGCAAATTAAGAATATTAGAACCCGTCATTTTGACGGGCCCCGTAAATCTAGTGTTAAAGGATTTACGAAAAATTGCCAAAGGAGAAAGATAAATGGCTCGAAGAGCACTACATCTGTAGGCCCTCGGAACAGTGTACGATCAATTAGGATTGGACGAACGGCACAAAAACCCCGGATTTTTCCGTCTGAAACCAGAACACTTTCAACTACTTTTTAAGTTAGACATGATACCATAAAGAAAAGTGTTCCGGACGGGAGATTCGGACAAAAAGATATATATTTATTCCGAATCAGTTTTTAATTAATTGCAGTACAAATGTCATCCCGATATCTCTTATGGTTCAAGAGTTCTAGTAAATTGTCACGAAATTTCTCGATCCGTTATTGAGATGAGAATCGTACATGTGGTACCTACTTGGTGCGTTTATCGAGGAGACCTGCGGACCAACTTTTAGAGACGATGCTACAATGATAAAGCTCCTGTGAGATGAATTGAGTCAAATAGATCGCATTGCACAGCAAGGGGGATAAGAGAGCGGGCCGAGTCTCTTAGCTTCTGTTCCAAGGAAATTAGTGGAGTAGAAGCTCTCGCAAGCACGGTTATTTACGGTACAGGAGCACGATACAAGACTAGTATTGAATAAGCACCTTATTAACTGGGTTAAGTTCCTGCACCGGGTAACCGGAGCAGTCCTCTTTAGGGTCAACTCATTACGGTTGAATTATATCGTACAGTAATCGAAATATTGTCGTGTTCGGTGCCGTTTTCTCGTCGCAAACATTTCATCAATTCACGAGTGGTGGTTGCATGCCATTTTAGTATATAATAATTAGACTGCGGATTTTATGGATTTACGACGAAAATGGAAAGGTACAATTTTAAAGCAGTGGACGAATTAAGAAGATTTAATTATTAAAAAAGAAAGCAATTTCTATTTCCATATAAAGATCCGCAGTGTAGTAATAATTATTGGATGAATGCAAAAACTTTTATATTTTAGAATAACGGCTTTATCATCCGTTAAGGGGGCCTTGAACGCGTACTTAAAAAATGCAATGATTCGATTAAATTATATTTAACATTCATCTCTATCGAAATTGGTTAATAAAAACGTAGCGAGATAGTCAAATATTATCTAAATTACACTAAACGATATGACATTGAAAACATATATTTTTTATAGGCATTCCATTTACAAAACTGAAGGCCACCTTCGTGTTTCGAAAAATAATGTAACTATAACAAAATTAGCACGATTATCGTGTTGCCAGCAAGATATACTGTAAGTTCTCTCTCTTCCATTTTTATTTTTGAAATCCCTACTGCTTTACAAAAAAAAACACGCTGGTCACTGTATGTATTACATAATTCTTTTAAAATCGCTTTACTTTACTTTTACTTTTCAGAGCCAGTTTTTAACATTATACATAATCGTCTTACTCGTAAAAAGACATAAAAAATAATCGGTGTCTGTCAATTTAACAGCGGAAGCAAAAAGTAGACATACGCGAAAAGATAAAACAAAAATATTAAGAGTAGGATGAGGAAAAGAGCCGTGTGACTTGCGTAAGTATTTATTTGCTGGTATAATTATGTATGTGCAGGAAAAATGAAGGAGTTATTAAGCGGTTAAAGGATGTCGAGAAAGAAATAGGAGATAAAAACAAATACCGGTGAATATCAGAATATGCGTGGATTGTGGAATTGGTGAGAGAGAGAATTAGATATGTACGTATACAGTGTGTCTCGCTTAAGTATGACCCCCAGAATATCTTTCTTCCGTAGCGCAAATTCAGATTAATCGTGAAATTTTCAATGACTTTTCATACCATTCAAATTACGCATAGAAAGTTGTTTACTTTGTAAAAATTAAAGAAGATATTCTGGGAGTCATACTAAGTGCGGCACTTAAGCGGAACACCCTGTATGAAACGTTACGCAGTCGAACCTTGGTACATATCTCTATAAGACTACAATTTTCTATATCCCCTTTCGTCTCGCTATAAATTCCTCTGTACGTCGAAAGACAAATTGTTGCATGTTTAAACGTGTTATTTTACCTCGGTAATTTAAATTCAAAGAGGCTATATCTGTAGAAGAGTAATACTTAAATCCGTCTTTCTTAGAAACCTCGTTGGGAAACAATACCGCGGTAAAACGTACATCCGCAGCGAAGGTACATTTACCCTATTAATTTTTACCATAAACGCAAAAAGTTCCTGGTCTATTTGTAAAATTACAATTTTTCCGTAACAATTATACGTTACAACTGTCATTTCTCTTGTGTCCCCACTCTACCTTTCCCTTCTACGAGGCTATACCCCACACTTCCGCCGTGGCCCGGTCACGTGACGCGTTTCGTCTGTCTCCCCTCAATTCGTGCTCCCTCCCCTCACCTGGCGATACTTACAATTAGTTAGGTATGTACTAGGAGTGGCCAAGTTGTCGGTTTCACTTGATTAACATTTATCTAACCAAATAATGAGATTCTATAGTATTTTACCAACCTGATGGGCGTTGCGGTATAAATTCTACAGTCCTGGTTTTGTTCCTCAATCCTTCACCGGTACCATCGATCCAAATATACGTAGCTTGAATTTGATCGACCGGTTGAGGCAGGTCTAAATACTTGTTGAGCAAGCTTTTGTCTAACGCCGCGTTCGGCGACTCCTTCAGCATGGTACGTGACATCGTGACGCTGTAAACAATTAATGAAACCTTCATAAGTACAAGGATACCCGAGATGACTCCGCAAAATTTTTCAGGCATAAACAATGGCAATTGTTAATTAGGTAACTTACTATACATATAAGCCACCTATCAATGAACAAGTGGGAACAATGTCAGTCGTCAACCGTAAAATACAACTAAAGGAGCAGCAATTTCGCTATTGTAAGAAGACGCAAGTTTACGACTTACAAAGGACTCTTTCTAGGTGTAACACATGCCGATATTAATGAGATTTATGATTATTTGGTCCCCTCAGGGTTTCAAATCCATTTACCAATCTCTCCCTTCTTTCCACTCTCCCTGTCGCCTTTTCAGCGGGACCTACTGTTTATTACGGTGGGATCCGAACCACCTTTTACCAACAACACGTGAAAAAACACCCAGGGATCACTTCCCGGGTTTTTACCAGGCGGTCACCCATCCAAGCCCATTCCACGTTCCACGTTGTTTAACTTCGGTGATCGAATGAGAACCGGTGCTTTCAACGGGACCACGGTCGTTGCTTTAATGAGATTTATGGATTAATCAGATTTTTAATGAGAATTTGGTAAAAATTTTTAGAATAACTGCTGTTTTTGGTCCTCGCTTGGAACACTGTGTAGTACATGACTAATAGCATTTATTTATTTCGTCCTCGCGGCCAAGAAATTGAACTTGGTTTACAGTTCTTTTCTTTATGTCACCCATCCCATCCCACCATCCATCCATCCACTCTCCCACCCATCCATCTGTTTAGTTAAATTAATATTGAGCAACTAGTTCAAATGATTGTTTAATTTTGATACCAGTCCTGTCAGTGGATTCGTCGGTACGGCTAATCTAACAGGTTCTGCCTTATACGCGCGCGGATTCAATTCGTATGATCCGTATTTGTTACTTTCTTGTATTGAACGATGCAAGGAAGTATAGCACTCGTATAGTACTCGAATAAGAATTGATGAATGTCAGTTTGCCTTCGCTCGAAATGCCAGGAAATGTAGCACTCGTATAGCGCTCGAATAAGGACTGGTGAATATCAACTTGCCTTGGCTCGAAATGCAAGGAAGTATAGCGCTCGAATCACACTCGGTTAAGAAGTGATGAGTACCACTTGTTCTAAAGCTAGGAACCAACTGGTGAGCGCGTCACTTCGATTGTATTTGTAAGATACAAGGAAGACAGCACTCGGTTCAAAGGCTAGGAAGGAACCGATCGTGAACTCGTGAACTCGTGAACTCGTGAACTAGACTTCCAGACCTCAACGCGAGGTTTTCTAGGCCCCTCTCCGAAGCGAGAGAGGGTCTCTTTCGTTTCAAGAGGTGTGTATCACCGATTGTCATAAAAAAAGAAGTAATCCAGATTGGATTGTCGAACTTGCATTTACCAATCAAAACACACTTGATTGTTCAAGTCTTCTTCCGATGGTTTCGAGGGAGAGCTGGCCCGAAGGAGGAGTGGGGCAATACCTGACCCAGATGATTGAGGGTCTCGGTACCTTGAAACCGTACTTGATGGTCGCGGGTGTATACTTGGAATCGTACTTAGCAAGCTCATTTGTTCTTTAGGACAAATTTTGTATGAACTCGTTTGTTCGTTTGTGGATAGTCGTAAAGGGGGGCCGATTGTTTATTTAATTTAGAATCGTTGCGAAAGGTCGTGGATAGATTAATCTATCCTAATGCCTTACATCTATTTAATACTGCCTCACCCTCTCTCATTTTGGTTATTTCTTTCCTTTTCTCTGTAGATACTCCTAAGCCAGTCTACTATTTCTTCCACTCTTTTATCTTAGTACATGACTATTTTGCATATTTTCCGTGCATATTTTTCGTGCATAAATCCGCTATCTATTGATAACTTATCGCTAGTGGGATGACAGCGCGTCTACTGTCTACTGTCTACTGTCTCCTGTCTACTGTCTACCGTCTACCGCGTGGTTTGAGACGGTATTTGATGCAGTGGCCGCGCTCGCGAGCATTGAAAGATTCCCCCGATTTATTCTCGGTGTGGCATGGCAGAAAGAGGTGCGCCCACGTATCACATCACGCAGTTCGCATGTAGCATCACGCGGCACGCACGAGGTTCGCGCGTGCACTCCAACTCCCAACCGTGCAAGCCGCCCTGCCAGTCGCCCACGAGCACCGCACGCTCGAACAATGTTCTCTTCAACTTCAACTCTTACTATAAGGCCTTTAGCCGATATCCCGTAACTCTAACGCACGCGTGCGAATACTTACAGAGGTCGTCCCCGAATATTTTTAGACATTTTCTTTATCCGTGCAACACCATTTTACTCGTTATTTCCCTCTTATCCGATTTTTTTTCACCAGAGACGAAACTCTCAGTTGTTTACCGCAGTACAGCTACGCTCGGGTCGTTTTCATTCATCCTTCGTTTGTGATTACGTGGACGATCGAAGCGGAAAATTTGCGAGAAAAGATGCATCATGATTGTGTTGTTACATTTGGGTGATTCCACGCGAAAACGTACACTTTTTCGAGTAAAATTACGGATTTGACCAATGAACGAATCTCAAACGACTTTTCGATATCTTAAAAATTTCATTCTTTAAAAATCATTTCGTTATTTGAACTTCAATCGAGTTCAAATAATTTTTCATCTCATATTTTATTTGCTCAAATAATTTGTACACTCCAAAATTTGTTATTCTTTTAAAAATTATTTAATTTTTTGTTGTGGTACAACGTTTTATAATAGTTTGTATTGCACTTCTGGCTAGATCACCCCAAACATTTTCAATAGTACAACCTGTAGCAAAAAATTGAACGAAATAAGTAGAGATTTTTTCGAAGAATTAGTTTACCAAATAACGGGCAAACAAAATTTAAGTCTAGTCATATGTAGAGTACGAATATTGTATTTACTTGCATATCCACGGGTTCTCGTTCGTCGCTGCTAAGGTCGACGATATCAATGGAAATGAATTTCATATCTAATTTAAATTTTAGAAGTCTGTGGTCACGTCATCGTTATATTCAAAACATCTCTGACTGTGTTTTAACGTCAACTATTGTGTAATATGCAAGGAAAAAAATATACATTTACAAGAAAAATGATATCGGTATTTATTTTAAAAAATGTCAATGTTCTATCAATATCTTATCATTTTTTTTAGTAGATCGTACTTGTTTCTGTTTTCGTATGTTTTCTCTTTCCAGAAATAATATAGAAAAGACAGGATGTATAAAAATTAGTGCAATTAGCTTCTTTCAAAAATACGAAATACAGAAACTGTAGCTTGTGCAACGAGACGAGACAGTAACCATCAAACTTTCAAACGTAAAAATTCCAGTGCGACGGAGTTGACACGTTACCGTTCACACAGGTAGGTAGCAAAGGACGCGCGCTGTTACTACTATATTTATACTGCCCCTCTCGTTGGACAAGATATATGTACCTAGGTATATTTATGTATACTATTGTCCACCATTGTATTTCATTCGAGGGATTTCCCGTGGTGGTTCACTGCGATTTAATCATAACGCATGTAAATCCAGTCCACGAATGAACGAGATAAACGACTAACCTAAAACACCTGGCGACGGTCACCATTTTTGGAGCACGGCTGACGCCGACATGTTTCAGGATCAATGGCCCGCAGAGCTTCATCAAAATACTCGAAGAACCCATTTCGAATAATATCGATCACTTGGCTAATAATATCGCGATCGCCAACTATTTTCTGCACGACGCTCAGCGTCCGTTGGATTCACTCTTCAACGAGAATGCCGACTTCTCGGAGGAACAATTCGCAGTGTAATTGGACAATTAACCGAATTATTCTACTAGAAATAGAATTAGACCGAGTAAATCGCTTAAATGGATTTAGAACTCGGTAAATTATTTATCGCGACACCGAACGTTATTTTGTATCTTCGAATAAGAGCCTTGGCAAGGATCACACGGAGTATCAGAGAACTACTGGTCCACCATAATATCGAGCGGCGGGGATGCTATTTATACAGGTATGTATCCCTTCCATCGAATTCCATTGGGAGCACAGCCACCATAATATTTCGTCCAAATTTTCGGTCGGTTTACTTTCCCCTAGCCGAAACTGCCGTTCGTGACTGGTCTTCGCGAAACATATATCTCTTATACAAGGTGAATCGTATGAAACAAATATCCCACACTGTCGCGGAAATAGGGAAACCCTGTATAATGTGACACTGCTATTGAAAGAGTCGAACGATTAAAGGTAAATTTAACACACCCGGGTAAAAATATTTTTAACGAGAAATACAAATATTTGCAAATACTATTTTGCCTTAACCTGTTGTATGTATATGTTTCATTTGAAATAGTAATTTATTTCTCTACTAAATGAAATGCCAGTTGAGGTACTTAATATTGATTTTACAAATATACATATAATAGATAAGTATTTCAAATATATATTTTACAATATGAATCTGAAATACTTCATTGAAATCAATACTTTCTTTATTGTGCGTGAAATGACACACTTGAATGTTATTTCTATATTTTGCCGACCAATACAACTGTGGATATGTATATCTTTTTGTAGAATTCATGTTTACATACATCGTAGCTGGATATTTTTATTCCAAATTAAAATTGTTCGGCTGGCCTGTTTTCGTCGGCTCACCCTATAGATTTTTCCATCAGTTCGACTTTCACAACCTCTCGTGATACCGATACCGTCAAAGGATCCGTGACATTCACGACCCATTGTGCTGGTTTGGTAGACCTGAAGCTGCCGTTCTGAATGGGGCAATACATCGATGGTACACACGTGTCTACACATATTCTCCCATAACTAATTAAGGCGTTCGTGCCTCTCGTGGAAACTGGGGTGCGAATCCAAAGATTCACATAAACGCGAATGATTTGCATTTTACGTAAATTCGAATAGAGAAACGAGAGATCTAAGTCACTTGATAATGTCCGGATTGATAAATCCGGAGTCTATTGATGATAGTTGTCAGCTACTGATCAATTGTACGAACACGAATTGATCATCCGTTTTTCGAGAAAGAAGAAACAGATTCTTGGCCCAATTTCGAAATCTACAGGTCATCGATCGAGCATAATCAGTTGATGTTATTTACCAATTGCCTAATTACGTTTCTTTTACGTGGACGGTGTGCTCTAATCGAAATGTCTCGTCCGCTCCTTTCAGATATCTATACTTATCGCCTCTTATAAACTTATCGACCTTGACTCCGATTACTAGCTGCGTGCCAGTGAAACGTGTGGCTTCTTCTTTCCCATTTTCTTTCAGTTTGTTTATCCCGTGAAACGATGCTTTTTATCATTCCTGGACATATGTCAGCGGTTTGTCGAAATGTATCATCGATATAGTACTTGCTTACCCGTATTTTCATCAGTCGATAACAATTATCTGTTTTTATTTGTCTCGGACAAACACGCTTTCAAAGATAAAGGCACAGTGATAAGTAACATGATGGTTTGTTGATGATAAATACCATCTCTTATTAGAGATATCGCTAATCTAACGGGATCATAAGTGACTATGTACAATTAGTCGATTCGTCAACATTCTATACTACCAATTAGACCGTGTATATCTATGCAAATTTACACACTTATCATCAGGAATCGATAATCTCAGATAAGATAGAAAGTAATTTCATGTATGGTTAGCTTCAGAGTAGATTAAGAATGGTATATGAACAGGTGTGGCATATTTTTATGTTATCAAATATATTCTTTTCCGCCATTTTTTTCAAAGCCCTAAACATTCACATAAATATTTACTGTGTCGTAACTATTGGAAATAGGTGGTTAAATAAGTTAACAAAACAAATACCTAATAAACTCTAGTTTATTAAAGTTAGCTAGGAAGGCTAGAAAGTTAGCTAAAAGGAAACCCAAAAGGGGCAGACCGGAAAAGTCCGTTGCCCGCTTGAGATAAGGACCAGGGGCCTGTATTTTGGCTCTAACCCTGACAGTTAGATATATATTATTGCCTCAGTAATTATCTCACGTAACAAAATCCATTTTTGGCTTTACGGATAGACGCATTGTAACTATGAATCCAACATAACCACTAGACTGCAGATCTTTATGCGAAATAAAAATTGTTTACATCAACTGTATCGCATAAAAGCTAAATGTATATACAAAACATTCGATAATTCCTTGTGTTTATGAAAATCGATACATCGTAATAGCAAATAAGATATCGTATCGCTGTTTCGGAACAACCTGTATAATAATTTTTCAATTGGTAGTATCGATATGTCTTATTTTCTTACTCAGACAAGTAATGTACACGCGTTTAGTTATTTTCAATAGAATTAGTAAAAAAAAATTGTTTATATAAATTTAGTATCAAACAAGAACTTTTGAGGTGCATTTTTAAATAAAATACTTAAAACGAACGGGAGTTCTGGATGAAGCCATGTCTAAATCAGATCCAAACTAATGAAATATGACAATTTAACGTTGGAACGAAATCCATAAAGAAATGATTGCGCACGATTTATTTGCGAATTTCTGCGAAACTAATAATTATTTATTTCAGTTTCGAATGACGTAAACGGTCGATGACTCAACGTAGCAATCTAAGAGGCTGAGAATAGCGGAATCTTGTAGTCGGAAGAAGTGGCGACAGATCGAATTCGTGTTTCGTTGCATGCAACACGTGAGCTTATAAATTATTAGTACACAAGATATTATGCTAAAGTGTTCTACTGACCTAATCTTGTCGATAGAAATGGTTCTTACTGTGCCCGACCTTCGTTGCAAAGCTTAACCTGTTTCGAATCTATCTCTCTACGATATCAACCCCTGTCACCCGTACATGACTGATTTCAGATATAATGTTCGGACCAACATTCTGGCGAAAATTGCCAGCAGAATAATAAATCCTAGGTAGGTACTCGAATAAGTCGTTCGTTTAATACATAAAATTCCTTTGTTTGAACAGAAAAATAGAGAATATTTTCCATCGTTGGCCAGAACCTCTTCTCACTTTTTATGCGATAAGTGTGATTTCAGGATAAAATAAATTCGATTCGTGTTAAGTGTAAAGTTATTCAAACATCACGCCAGTATTTGATGTCTTAGA
The DNA here is from genome assembly GCA_028455805.1 of Lasioglossum figueresi. NCBI lineage: Eukaryota > Metazoa > Arthropoda > Insecta > Hymenoptera > Halictidae > Lasioglossum > Lasioglossum figueresi. The sequence goes on along the minus strand of CM052192.1, from coordinate 5,272,378 downwards.
CCTGAATTATGGTAATCTGATGGACCAATATGTGGCGAATATGGCGGGTGTAGGGTAAATGTACCTCTTGCTGCGAGTGTACGTTTAAAATTTAACTTTTTCATTCGAATCTATAATGAAAATTTGAAACATGCTTTTTATAAATGTAAGTAAGGTATGTATATACGTGTGAGATATGATCTCACTGTATATTCAAACTTCTATCGTTATGCAATACATAAATAGGAAACCAAGCGCAGCAATGCCAGGATTTTGTAACGTGTTATGACAACAATACACCCGTGTCTTCCTACCATGCAACCTTGATTCTAAAATTTACAGCTGCAGAATATCTCACGGTGCACTTGAAGATGACCATTTAGCGGGTTTCCACGAACTTGATGATCATCTCGGATGAATTTTCAATTACTTTTCATTCATAAAACCATTCGATTAGTTATACACTAGATTCCCGTATATCACCATCAAGAACTGTCACGGAATATGCAAATACGCTACTGTGCAAAAGAAAAAAGTCAAATAAGAACACAGTAAGTTTTTAAAAAGGATTCCGCTGTTTAATTGAATAGTTCTGAGAATGTATGTGTTACTGCGGATTATCTAATACTTTAAATGCAATAAATCAAACATTCTGCAATACAATTTCTACATAAAGATATTGTTTGTCACTATATCTTATAATTATACTGGGTGCTTCTTTCTTTTGCACAGTACTGTGCATAATCTCTGTAAATAATTTTGTTGATCGCGTTGTAAGGGAGTCTATTGTATTCGGTAAAAGCAAAAATAACATATCAAAGCAAGCAATAATTACTAAAAGCATAGTCGATTTTTTCAAGTGCAAATATTGAATGTGAGAAGAAGATAAAGTCGAAAACACAATTGCATGAAATCCGTAGTTTCGCAAACGTGAATAACAAACGATCGAAATTTGACTAGAATGATTATTGGAATAATAGTTTGTTTCACGTTTGCTTTTGGTCAGGAGTAATTTTCCGTTAGGTTTCGGAAAAGTACATTTCACTGAATGATCTCACGCTGAGTGAAGAGTGCCCTTCGTATCAAATTGAAGGGAAGCCATGAAAGCAATTAATGGCACTAATTATTAGACGGCCGAACTGCCGGTTGTCGACATAAGAAGAATGTTTTTTCTCTTTATACGTTATTTCTTTATTAAAATTAAAATAATGCAATGTTATTATTACTAACATTTCAAATTTATAATATTTTATATTTCACAATTATGAATTATCGTCGAGCAATTTGTCGTGACCAGAACCAGTTATAAAAATCGGTTGGGTAATTGAATTCATTTCGATGTCAATATTTGCACGCTGAATAAATTGTTTTCTAAATTTATACTCTACATACTGTCGATCGCTTATCTAATCGTTCGATCATACACGGATCTTTGGCACGTGTTTGATTAGTGCGGCAAAGCTTTAGAAGTTGATCATCAAGAGATTCACTGCTCTGTTCCTATAACAACTTAAAACATCATTTAAAAACGCTACGAACATTCGTTCCAACCCAATATAAATTGCAATGGAGAACATTTTGAGCAATACGTGCATTAAAAATTATTTATAGATAACGTCTCGGTAACTATTAATTTCTCATCGTATAGTTTTTTTTAACGAGAGTTCAATTCTCTCTTCAACCACAAGATTAGAATTTACTCTTCACGATAAAGAAATTCAAGTTGACCTTTATGTTTCGATTGAAATAGAAAAAGATTAGTTATTATGGTGTGTGCTACTTTTGAAAACAAACAACTTTCATTACACCTAACTGCATCACTCTGTATGAACATGCGCCGTGTAAACAGAGAACAAGATGTAGCTATTTTAATAATGTTCGCTATAAAAACGATAATAGAGAAGCACTTTGTAAATAGCAGTACTGGGTGTCAAGGAATGCTAAATGCAGTTGGCAGGTGAGTCGAATACAAACGGCACGGCGGTTTGTGTCCGGAAACAACGCGCTGTCAGTATAGAGAAACACAATAGTCAAAATAGTTCCGGGTCCAAAGTATACTAGACTGTTAGAGTAAAACGCACTTCCGGGTATAAGCGGTATTAATTTCTATAGCAAAGACAGATCGTGTATTTGTACATTCGTAGTACACATGTATATCAACAATAATAATTCATCGACAGGATGAGACACCCAAGACAAGCCACCCGAATAACTTCTACATTTTTTCGGATAGGAAGAAATATTTCAGGACAAAAATTGTTTGGTTTTCGAGGGGCCCCAAACTTATCCAGCCAGCTTGTCTCAAGTGACTCACCCTGTATATTGTAAGCTCAACAGTTAACAAATCATTATCTTTACACATTCTACTGTACAAGACAACAGACCTGGGCAAATTTTGTTTGGAATGAAAATCAAAAATAACTGTTTGAAATAATTTATTTTAAATACTGTAATTTCTAGATAAAAAATACTGTACCTCGTATACCACATTATTTCGATATTTCTTTATTTCAACATAGAAAAAGTCGAAAATGTAAGATAAAATTTTTTCATATAAGAGTTTCTTTTCTTGAGAAAATCGGCTTTGAAAATCCGCCAAGTAGAATCGGTGGGCCATGGAACAGACGTGTCAGACGATTCCTCTTCAATTTTCTCGAAAACAAAGTCTCGTACGAAAAAAAAATTTTATCTTAAATTTTCAGCTTACTTTTTAACGTAGAACCACACAATTTTCGGTTGTACCACCAGTTACCGATCATCCCGTATAAGTGTTTGAAACTCCTGAGAATTTTGGTGGTGCTGTAGTTACGCGCCACAAGTTATAGTCGACGCTGCACGTGTGGTGACGACCGGAACAGGGAAGCAGAAGAACGCGGAACATTGGATGCCGTATTATCGGAAAGCAACTGTATCAAGTATGTATATGTATAACGACGAGTTTCACTCTCACGTGAACATGTGGCGTAGATGACTACATAAGCTCGTCACCTCGCGTGTTCCTCGACATTGTTTTCCACGCGTATAATTTTATTCACATGGAGGCGTCGTCGGAATGACAAACAGTGTTTGTCCATTGATAACAATTTCGTAGCCTCGGAAGCAGCGAGTCTTTAAGGACAAGTTGATTTTCCGCGTTCCAGAATCGTCTGTGGTTTCCATGTCTTCGCCAGCCTCCGTGACTCATGACGCATGAGACGTCAAACTTTCCATCCCCAATGTATATTTTCACGTTAAACGGCGCGGCACGGTCGATCTTGTTCATCGGCGAATTAACAGACACGCGACAACCACGTACACAAACATCTACAACGGCGGAATGCTCCATATTCTATGTTGTCGTTGCAAATTGAACGCTAAGTGTCGTCCAGCCAGCGTGTTACATTTTGGAGATCAGATAATACCAACGATACAGCGTGGCGTTTGTGTTCGCGACATTCTACCCCTACGCGATGTTTCTATTTTCGAGGACGTTTAAACGGGAGTGTTCTAGATTTTCCCGCAAAACGATCGATCGCGTCGTTTCAATCCGAACGTATCGGGTCGTCTCTCACAAATAGAAACAGACGTTCGTACGAATTAGCGTTTCTCTTGACTTTACTCTTTCGACCTAACAATTTTCGCGCGAAGTCAATTATCGTGTAAAACGAAATTGGGGTCATTGATGGGAAATGTATTTCGCCTTGTAAGGCGACCCAAAACTGTCGGAAATCCTTGAAAGCGATGGTTCGAGGTAACTTTTTCCTTTACGAAAATCTTCTCCGACGGGGCTTCGAAAAAACACGGGCTAATCAGAGCACAGGCGTTGGCATTAGTCCGCATTTTTTATTGATAACTCGTTAGCAAACCTACCGAGATTTTCGCAAAGGAAAATGTTACTTCGAATCATCTCGGGAACCACTCGCGTGTCCTTTTCCTTTTTACCCATTTGTATCGTTAACGCGCAGTGACCCACGAAAGTATTCGAACGACTTTTGCATTAGAATAACTTTTTGAAAATTCGTCGAAACGACTTGAATTTTTTTCAGGAACCAGAAGAAGCACCGATTTACTAGATGACGTGTAAGACAGATTTTTGAAAAATCGCAAATACGTATAGAATCATATTTTATGTTTTCTATAGATCGTTCTAGGGTAAACTATTTACGTAAACGGATAGCGAAGAATTGAAAAAAACGCACTTTAAAATCGTTCTTCGTCGATTTTACGATGGGGTCGGCTCCAAACAAAACAAACATTTGTCACTTCGAAATGAACAATTTATCTTTAAAAACACCTTAGTATATTTCAAACCAGTCAAAGTTAATTTTACGTGCTGAGCTTGTTGTCTTCAAACACTTTTATTCCAAATCTTCGTGACACACGTATGGGGCATCGTGTTCTGTTAACTTGGACAATGCGTCATTTCACAATAACTCGATTTATCGTCGGACCACGTACAACGTTTACGAAAGGATTCCACAAAAATCCATGGGCATAAATATCCTCTCGAAGCACCAAAACAAATTCAAGAAAACCCACGTATCCGTTACAACACCAACACTGTGTCCGCCCGTTTCTCTTTCTACAAAATTGGGTTTGGCAACTGCGGGTTATAGACGAATCAAAAGATATTAACACTTTACCTACCGGAAGCCTATCAATAGAATGTTCGATAATTGTGCTGTACCAAAAAAAAGGATAGAAATTTTCTTTTACATTACAATTTTAAATGAAACTATTAGATGACGTTATTGAGGGTGACTCGTTAGTTCGCAATGAAAATTGCGGTTGCTATTGAAGGTTCCATTAAAAGAATGTTTAGCCATGTACATACCATAGATTGTTCAAAATTATCCAATAATCACCGGTCGGGAATGTGTTAATATAGAGTGACTATCACGGTATCACGGACTAACCCGAGTTTAGCCTACTTATGGAGCGACAGTAAGCGCGTACCAGAAATCCCAGCGCGCTGATAGATCGCGCTCGCCATGGGAGTTAATATGATCGTTTGATCGTTGAACAGTGAAACTCGTTGATCGTCGATCGTCAATCGTGTACAGGGGTCAGAATCAGGTTTCGTTGCCGTCTAAACAGGATCGCGTGTTCAAACCCATCGAGAGCCTCGCGACACACATTCATCGGTAGTTTCGGAACGGGCGCGCGTCATCCGGACGATGATTACACGTGTTGCCGCGACGGTACCCTATCAGCGCTCTTACTTCCACTCTCGTTAATACGAAAGAACGCCGGATCGATTCGTGTGTATACACGGACATATTCTATCGCCATGGAGACTCGCGAAAACATATCCACGCGATTCCCGAGACCCGATGACCCATCGGCGATTTGCGAGTGAGTTCAGTATGTCGGCCAGAAAAAAAGGAGTCGCTTGCTCGGCCGCTCCATCGCACAGTGACTGGTCTGGAAAGTGACTTTTTGTGGCCAAAAATCTTTTTTTCTTTCTCAACGATACCTATTAGATTGGTGCCCAAAACAATTTCGGAACACCTAAATAGCCTCCGTTAGCGCCACTAAAAGTTGCCGTACCATTATCCAAAATATTGTTTACATTATTAAATATGTCGGTATCTAATCAATTACTAAACATGTAAGTATTGTATGAGGTATTATATCAATTTCATATATCCATCAAATTTAAAATATCATCGGGAACGGGAATATTTTAGGTCGAAATCGATCATATTTTTTCTTTAGAGATCTCAAGGTCATCTCGATTTTCTTAAAACGGTACAACCCCTTTTTAAACACCTACAATGATACTCCCTTTCGTTGGGAACTCAGTGACCCAATCAAGAAATGTGAGCTGTCTGTTAATAATTTTGAAAAAAGTCGATTTCAGAAATATTTAAGTAATTGTTAGACTCCGGATGTTTATGCAGAATAAATAGTTTTTAAATTTGTATTCTTCGTTAATAATTTTAATGTGGTGTAAATAATATATTAATACTCCCAAAGTCTTTTAATATTTTCATTGTTTTTAATTGCACTCGCTCAAATTTTGTTATAAACGCATAAAATAAAAGATAAAAAGAATTGGAGAGTCGAAGATAAGAGCCGCTCCACTGTACACGTGCGTTCAAATTGAAAGAAAAGATCAGTAGCGTGTAGAGTTTGTATAGTAGAGAATCGGATTGAATCGCTGTTAATCATCCGGAATAGAATGAAGTTTACGAAGGATAAACAGTTAACGAAGCGTAGAAACCGGTTAACGTAGAGACTGTCGATGTTTACGGAAGTTGCACTGCGTTATCAATGTCACGGACTGCATTACGATGGACAAATAGGTATCAGATATATACACCGTGTAATTCAATATCTGGCAAAACATCGACTACATTCTTTTTATTCTAACGTTAACTAACAGATTACGAGGATTCTGATCCAATCACGTTATCGTTACGATTACACCTGTCTAGAAGAATAATTCCGCATAAGTGAACTCTAGGTGAACTTGTGGAAAAGTGTCCCCTCCCCTCAGATTTCATTGAGGTTTAGATATGTTGTCGAGGTCATCATTCTGAACAACATTTCTGTTTAATGTTTCTGTCGGTCGGCTTTATTTTACGCACATTCGCCGATGCGCTATCTCCTCTCCGATTTCAATCATCTTGAAATATGTTCTCAAGGTCATCATTCTGCAACACCATTTTCCTTAAGTTTTTTTGTAATTATTTTGTTGCAATTAACACGTTGACTGCCAACTGCGACATAACTCGTAGTTTGCGTTATTGCCTAGGGCACCAACTACGAGTTATCTCGTAGTTTTTATACGATTTTCAATTAAATTGGCTTTTTACATCGGAATCCTGAAAAGTACCGTGGCAGTCAACGTGTTAAAGGGAAATGTCGTTCAGAATGGCGACTTTACAATACATTTTGAGATCATTTAAATTTGAGAGGAGGGAACGCTTTTCTACAAGTTCATCGAACTCGTAAGTTATAACTAGGGATTGTATGCATTCACGACAAAAATTCCCAAATAAAAGACAAAACTGTGAAAGCATTTCAAAAAATCTAGAAATTTTACTCCATTACTTCCGCTGATTGAAATGATTGGAGAAAGAAAGAAATATCTATCTTCTGCGTGTTGGAATTAACGCAGACAACTTTCATTTAACATAAAAATCCGTAGTCTATATTTCTTATAAGTTTATTGATATATAATTTAGTTAAATTCTACAAGTATGTACTTGATTTCTAACACTCGTGTACGTATCATTGCAAATTTTTTCAATTGAAAATAGCAAATTTTTATTTATTTTTCGTAATAAATGTTTAAATTTACTTCGACTTGTTTACGGCTCCATCGAAATGTTAATGGCTTTTTCGCGTTAATTCTTCAAACACACAGTTTTCTGGAAGTACTAAATCCTCGTCGCGAATAGTATATGGTCACGAGCTACGAAAGTCTACATGAAGTTAGAAATGAAAGTTACATAAACACTTGACTATGCTCGATCTCGGTATTATTATCTTTATACACGCATGTAGTGAAGCATTCCGAGATCTTTTAGTTTAAGTAGACAGATAATTCATTGAAATATTGTATGTTCGTGTATACACGCATTTGGAAATATAATGAAAGTGTCAATGGCATTAAAAGTAAATCTGTGAAAACATGTTTTTGAAAAAAGCATTTTCGAAAAATTCATGGACAGATTTATGGGCCCCAAGATACGATATAACTGGACAGCGGATTTATGCATTTATGACAAAAATGAATACGTGCAATTTAAGACAGTACAAATATTAAAAGAATTTAAACGTACTCCCACGTTATTTCCAACCTATTAGACATATTAATAAAGAAAATGAATTTTTATTTCTCTCCACTTTGTTGCAATTTAGGTAGAACATTTTTATTTCGTATAAAGATCCGCTGTCTAGATATAACTTTTGCTCCAACCATTTTCTGATATCATTTTTGTTTCTCCCTTAAAGTAAACAACGGACACGAATGAAGTACGGCTGAATTATTAAATGAATCTAATGAATACTTGTGCAAAGTTCCGTTAAAAATCGGTGTGTATCAGTCGCCGGGGTTCCCTTGTTAGCTAGAATCATTCTGGATAACTCGGAGCTTCTGATTCGAAATACAAACTGCACTAATCACGAAGCACGAGCTTTCCCGCAGTACGATTGCTGTGTTCCGAGAAATTGCATCAAAATATCACGTCTACTCGGATGATAGGCCGTAAAACCATCAATCCGCTATCTTATATTTCTGAAATAAACGCGGTTCTTGGAACTAATCGCAGAATAATCGCAATTGCACGTGTCTACGGTTCGATTTTACTCCAGCGCGATCCTAAAAGCATCCGCCAATGATGATTGAAACAGAAATCGGCGGCGCGGCGGCCGCCCGTTTCAGCAAATGAAAATTTCATACAACTGTGCGCGCCCGCTATTTTCACGATGTAGGTCAGTGTCGAAGTTTGCTTGATCCTTCTCTCGCCATTTATATAAAAATCGATTAAAATGCAACACGCCACGAACGACACGAATGATCTCCAAACGCACGTTAAAAGAAAAGTCTTTGAACGATTACAGAGTAGTAACAGTGAAAACGATAAAGGAATTCGTTGTACACAGTATAACGCGCAATCAGTGAAGCGCGATACCCAAGCGTAATTATATCTATGAAAGTAGTAAACTGACAAACTTTATGGACATTTTGATAAACGAATAATCTTTCTTTCCCGAAGAAACGAAATACAATAAAGCCTTGATCTAATTGTAAGAGAACGGAAACCGTAGGATCAACGACAAACGAATATCCCCAGAGATTAGCTCTTCTTGGACCACGTTATTTTAGCTAAAAAAAACTTCCGATCGAACCGCTAGCAACAGCATAATCTAACAATTAAGCTGATCACGCTTCGTGACTCACCCTGTATATTTACTATTTTCGAATAGGTTTCCGTTTTCTCAGATCAGAAAGCTTTACTGTACAACAAAGCACAATTGTGTTCTAGTTTCTTTGTTCCCGCGTGTAGATCTCGTTACAAAAAAAAAACAAAAACTTTCTCTACTTTTGACAAGCTTTAAAAAAGTTTTCCATATTATCAACGTTTGCTCCATAAATATTTTGTGAATTTAAATTCTATTGTAGAAAAGCGGTATAAATAAATAAATTTGAAGATAGGGGTGCATCGTATCGTTGAGAAATGCGACGTCGCGATCCGATCAGATATTTCAATTGTCGTGCTAGAAACGTAACGGAAGAAGAAAAGAATCCTCCAATTAACATCCGCGCGATTCTGTTCGCTCGAACAAAGACGAAATAGTTGTTTCGCATTGAACCTTACAATGTTCAAGTGATTCAGCTTTATCTATAGCTCGATGAAATGAAATATTCATGTCACTGATACAATGAGCGACCTGATGCCAAGAGACGCCGAGCCTCCTCTTCACGGAACAAAGTGTAAGATTTGTTTTCTTGATCCTTTATTCGTATCAGCTGCCTTCTGCCGCGTATTGAAGGTCCAGATATATTCGTAGCCAACCACTTTTTCCGTCCAATTCACTCGAAACAGAACTCCAAGCGATGCTCGAACAATCTACCTTTCCATCCGTGAAATTACTAAGCTGTCCTCTCGTCTTCGTCTTCGTCTTTGTTCGGTGCAAGTTGGGCAAATGCAAGTGCACACAAAAACGCTCTAGATAAATCCGTAACTTTTTCTCAGACAGTCCCACAAATACGAAAACGTTGCACTTCCTTGAAACAGGTGATTCCCAGGGGTATTTGAATTAGCTTGTTCCTTTGCGAAAATCTCCTACGTCGCTTTGTTCAGGAGGTATTAATGGAAATCACGATCGTGTTTTTCGTTATAACTACTGAACAAAACTACTGAGAATTATAGAATCACATTCTGAATAAAATCCGAAAATTTCCATTTCTTTGAGAAAAGAAATAAATGTTTATCTTGCAGTTAATGCAGACAATTTTATTTCGTAACCGACGTCTAGTTATGACCTAACCAGTTTCCGGTAGATAAAGTGTTAAGTGATCTTATTACTGGCTCCGCATTATGTAAAGCAATATACGCAATTTAAAACTTTGTAATTACATGTTTACTACTAGACTCTGGATTTTATGCATTCACGATGAAAATTGAATAGGTGCAATTTGAAACAGTGAAAACATTAGAATACTTTAAGAGAATTAATATATTATTTTCATTGCATTAAAATTATTGGTGAGAAATATAAATTAATATTTACCCCCTGGGTCTTGCAATTTATGCACAAACTTTTTATTTCGAATCTGCATTGTATGTACTAATAAAATATCCGTTTAGTACGCGATGGCTAAAACCGTTCGTCGCGTGTTTCTCCGTTAACTTATCAACAGACTTTGGAATGTCTTGCTTTAAGTATGATTCGATAACTCAAAAAGTTCACTAAACCTCCGCAAAATTGTTAGATTATTCTCGAGCACTGTAAACCATGCTGCGCAAATATTCACTAAACTTGACGAGAAAATATATAAATATTATTCATAGTTCGTTCCGCGTAGAACAAATTGTAATTAACAGTATCTAATCTCACCTATTCGTGGATCAGTTTTATCTTAATTGTCAGAAGACTTTCGGTAAGCTCGCGCATCACCAAGAAGGTAAACGTTGCACATTAGTGTCCGACCCAGTGGACAAAAGTCAAAAATTCGAAGCGTAAGATCTAAAAAGTCTTGAATTACGAAATATAGTATTTAAAACTGCAGTTTTAAAACTACAGAAATTTGTTTCTTTAATCCGATCTTTATAAGTTGAGTTCGGTATTACAGAACCTTTAAAACGAGTCAACAGTTTTATGAAAATAACAATATATTTTTATAATTTTTCATATAAAATATGTATTTTAGTTGCTCGCGAATTCGCTCGAAATAAAAATATTAAACAAAATCCTCATTAAAACATTTGACACCTGGCAATAAATTGTTCAAACAGGAATTACTCGCTTTAAGAGTTATGCATTTTGTGTCCGGAAATCACCTATTATAATTATCGCTCACACTGCGCCGCAGCTACAGATTCAAGGTTAATCGTATCAATCGTTTCAAATCTCCCTCGGCCTAATACTTCTCGTTGAAATACTTTTCATTGAAAACTGAGACAATTCGAGACGAATTGTAAAACATAAAAGGGTCCCATAAATAACATGTTATAACAAAAACTCATTCGGTAGAGTGTCATATCAGGATAGCACAACAAGTCCCAATAAATCAGTTTTCTAACAAGCGAGGACACGAGTGTTCATGAAGCAGTTCGATTAAATTTATAACCGTTACGTTAACGACTGTTTTCTATACATCGTACAATCCGATTCTACGGAAACGGAATTTCTCAGTCACGGAATATCTGTAATTTTAACCGTTCGTAATGATGATTCTACCGAGAACAATCGATAAGAAATGCCGGAAGGGTCTTAAGATAAACTGCATATCAACGTTAGAAACGAATTAGACAAACTTACAACAGAAACAATGCGCATAGATTCTACACACTCGAAAAACAATATCAGTGCCTCGCGAGATCAATAGCTTGCATTAATGAATTGCTGCATTACTAATTAATTATCTCCGAAGTTGTGCAGACAGACAGAATCACGCCAATAACCTCAGATACAGTAACGGCGGGTCACGTATATCGAGGCGGGTACGCGCAACAAATTCGCCCGCGAAATTCAAACAAGAATCACTGCGATCAGCTGGCGAGCATCGAACAAAGGATAAGGAAGTAATTTATAAACCATCGAGTACGTAAACACGCGTGCGAATGACAGTAGAGTGATCGACGATCGATTTGTGTAACAGGTATGAAAAAATTTTCACTCACCGATGCTATCGATGATCCAGCGGAACTGCGTTGTGGAGCGCTAGACGATGCGACGATCTATGATTTCTGGACGTGAACGCACGCTACCCGTTCTGTCGCGTTCTCGAGTTAAAAGGCACTGGTCATAAAGGCAACGGAGCAGCTGATGATAGTGCGGCCCGTGTTACTACCGTCGTAGCGCGACCGCGATATTTATGTGGAGGAGCGTTTCAGCGCACGCGTCACGTCGCTCGAATCGTCGCGTCGCGTCGCCTCGCGTCGCCTCGCGCCGAGCCGAGTGGAGCCGAACGACGCCGAGCGGTGCCGAACCGCGACAGCTATCCCCACTCCCATACACGCGCTTTTTGCACAGAAGAGTTACCCTCGTTCGAGGGTAGACTTGTTTTTCCAGGATTGCAAGGGTACGGAATGCGCATTCTCATTTCTATAATATGTACAGGGTGTTAAGAAATGTTTGGTCTCGGCAAGCATAGGCGTATTCTACATCTTCGGATCGATGGAGATCGGTAAAAAAAAGTTGCCGCAAAATTGTCGACCTTGAAATTCAAGGTCTAATTTTTTTGTTTATTGTATTGCATTCTACACATCATGAGGATAAAAAGTGTCAAAGGAACTATGGGTCAAAACTCAACCGTTTCGCCAAAAACATTCACGATTGTTGACCGATCTGCGTCTTATTATACCGCGTGAGAGGCGTCGTTTTACTTATTTTATGGACGATGGAGCACCACCACACTTTAGTCGGCCGGTTCGAGACTTTTTAAATCAAATGTTTGGATCCAAATGGATTGGTCGAAGACCTGCACCAATTATATGGCCTCCACGATCGTCCGATCTAAATCCATTAGATTTTTTCTTATGGGGAGCGGTAAAGGAACAGATATACAGGGTGGGGCAGTAACTATTAGCACCTCAGATATCTTTGAAACTATAAGTTTCACAGAAATATTTGCTGAAACAAAATTGCACAGTA
>CM052192.1:5212097-5259486 GCA_028455805.1 Lasioglossum figueresi | reverse complement strand
AAAAAAATTTTACCTTGAAATTCAAGGTCTAGGACAATTTTGCGGCAACTTTTTTTTACAGATCTCCATCGATCCGAAGATGTAGAATACGCCTATGCTTGCCGAGACCAAACATTTCTTAACACCCTGTACAAAGATGAGGGTTTTCAGTAGTCAAAAACGCTACATAAAAGATCGATCTAGGCTCGCTATCGCCCTCAAAAGTTCTATTTTTTCGTTTACGAACAATTTTATTTCAATCTTAATTTATTATTTATATTAACGCTGGGTTTACGGACATTTTTGTATACCTATCTTTTACGGACACCCATCAAATTGACGGGTAAAGGAGACCGCGTGTTTTCTTTAAAAGAACGATTAATTTAATTTAGAATCAATTAACAGACTTGAATAATGAAAATTAAAGAAGTTTTATTATTGGATTAGTTATGTTTTTATACATAATTCGGCGACCGAGGTCTCTCGCGCTCCGCTGTACTTTTCTAAGTTCGGCAAAAGTCAAAGAACAGTATCCCTGACGGATACATAATTGTCCCTGGGCAGACCCGTGTGTTGGGGATAATCAAAATTGCTTTGGAATTTTGACACAACGTTGCATTCGAATACGCGCGTGTTTTAATATATCTAATAAAATATTGTATACCCACAAGCATTGTGAAATCTATATAAATAAAAATGTAAATGTTCGTTTGTTCAAAATCTTCAATCTCCGAAAGTTCTCCACCGATTGCTTTGGAATTTTGACACAACGTTGCATTCGAATACGCGCGTGTTTTAATATATCTAATAAAATATTGTATACCCACAAGCATTGTGAAATCTATATAAATAAAAATGTAATTGTTCGTTTGTTCAAAATCTTCAATATCCGAAAGTTCTTCACCGATTGCTTTGGAATTTTGACACAACGTTGCATTCGAATACGCGCGTGTTTTTATATACCTAATAAAATATTGTATACCCACAAGCATTGTGAAATCTATATAAATAAAAATGTAAATGTTCGTTTGTTCAAAATCTTCAATCTCCGAAAGTTCTCCACCGATTGCTTTGGAATTTTGACACAACGTTGCATTCGAATACGCGCGTGTTTTTATATACCTAATAAAATATTGTATACCCACAAGCATTGTGAAATCTATATAAATAAAAATGTAAATGTTCGTTTTTTCAAAATCTTCAATATCCGAAAGTTTCTTCACCGATTGCTTTGGAATTTTGACACAACGTTGCATTCGAATACGCGTGTGTTTTAATATATCTAATAAAATATTGTATACCCACAAGCATTGTGAAATCTATATAAATAAAAATGTAAATGTTCGTTTGTTCAAAATCTTCAATATCCGAAAGTTTCTTCACCGATTGCTTTGGAATTTTGACACAACTTTGCATTCGAATCCGCGCGTGTTTTTATATACCTAATAAAATATTGTATACCCACAAGCATTGTGAAATTAAACATATTAGAAACGTGCGCTAGAAATCTCTTTTCTTTCTTTTCCATTTAACCAGACTGACAATGAGCCACAGCAACGCGTGGCCGGGTACAGCTAGTTATCGATAAAATACTGTATTGGGTTCGAAACCATCGATTGATATCTCCGTGGAATTACGATTTTCATTTAGTATGTACGTTCTAACTACTTTTACATTTGTCACCAGAAAAATAAGTTAAGGAAAAAGACGGTTTATAACGATTAACTATGAAACTAGCTTGCCCATCATTTTGACGGATATCCGTAGAGATAGGTATACATCATAGACAGAATTCTGAAATTACAGGGCTGTGGGGGAAATATATTTGAGTATACATTCGTCTCGTTACACCAATCATTTTCAGCATAAATTGGAAAAGAATGTATAGTTATGGCTTTTGTAATTTTGCTCATGAACGTAAATCTAGCGTTAATAAAGCGAAATTGTTAATACTTAACAGCAACTACTGGTATATCAGTAGCATTGCTATTTTTCTATGCAAGAAAATAAATATACATATAGATGTTATGATACATTGTTGTGTACCGATAACAACACAAATGTAAACGCATTATCACTAGCTGAATGAAAATAACAATCTACAACAACAATTTATAATCTATAATAGAATATATATATATAATATAGAAGATATATAATATATATACTATAGAAGAATATAATAGAATTTCATCTATTTATAATTATAAATTGTTGTTGTTGAAACTGTATTGTCGGTGAAACTCGGTATCAATGAAAACGTTTGGCGGTAAAATGATTGTCGATGAAATAATTGTCGGTGAGTTAAGGGTAACCCGAACAGAAGCGATCATCCGGTGCGATACTGTGATGTATGATCGTTAATCGTTGGGTCCATTCGATCGTTAGACAGCGGAAAATTCTTGTGTCCTATGCACGCGTCGCTGTGTGGCCAGCTGCTCGACCAGCCACGAAAACGCCACACCACAGGAATTATTTGCGGTTCGAATGACGTAACGTGAACTTATCGAAGGCCGTAACAGAGAAAGAGAGAACCCCCGCTGCGAAATCATATGGAAATTTCAAGGCACGACCGCGGTTGGATGGTTGAATGGAAACGCTGTTTGTTTCGAATTCTTTGGACAGCCGGGTTATGACACGGACGCAATGCCATAGGTCATCGGGTACTATAACTGGATATAATTCGAGAAGAACGATTTCATACTAAATTTTAACTGTTTATTATGAATAGATTCGAACAAATATATAAAACTTATCTGCCTTCTTTAAGATAACTTCACATTTTCCCTATCCAATTTCAGCAGGAAGATTCTACACACGTTTCACGTATCCGATCCTTACGTAATAACAATGTTACATGCGTGCATTGTAATCACGTAATCGGTCCAATTATTTAGAACGTACTTGCAATAACTACGCTTCAAATTCAATCTTCCTAACTGTTGCGCCTTCGGACACAATCATTCGGATGTTTGTTTGCTCCTCGACCGAAAGTAACAAACACAAATAACGATTGCGGTAAAATGCAGTTATAGCAGTCAAGCCGAAATACCCCACTAAATGATTGATTTACTAAAGATGTGTAGCATACACAAAACAAATAAGGATATTTGTATAGTTCATCAGTGATAAGATTAGCTCTTGAATGAATCATCATCGATACTTGAATGTGGTTGAATAGATTCGTGAATATTTATTTTTGCTGACATAAAATGCAATTACGTTATCTGGCTTACAAGTTTACCGTCACTTTTCAATAATCAACAGCTGACTCTCATAATCAACAGTTGACAAAAATTAAATTTTGAAGAAAATATTGAATTTTCTAATTTAAACATTTCTTATTACTCAATCGTATGAACTATATACATTATGCACGTATGCGTGAATATATACATTTGTGTGCTTCTAGAAACTCCGAAATACAACAGTAGATATATTTTTATAAGATTATGAACATTTTGTAATTGTATACAGGGTGTTCCATTTAATTTTTCTACCATCGAACACTGTCTTTTCGAGATTTCTCATTCGCTGGCGCTACTGTAGTTTCGTAAGAGACAAAGTATTGTCATCAGTGTTTCCCACCGACAACAGTAGCTATACGCTTTCCCACAGCACTTATTGTGACTATTCATTGCAGTGTTCATTGTTTGAACATCTTCAGCGGTTGTTAGAATAAAAACACCCAAGTTTTGTCGCCCAAGCATGCTTTAACACTAAACCTACCGACCATCAAAAGTAACTCATGTGTATAGTATTATAAAAATAACAAGATTAAATTTTTTTAAGTAAAAATGCAATTTTTGTGCAATTTTTACTAATATATACTGGAGTAAAAAAATATATTCAATAAATTCCCATGAAAACACCTTTACAATTTCAATAATTGTCAAATAAAAAATTTAAGATGGGTCATTTGACCCCTCGTGGTAGATTTAGTGTTAAATAACCGTTTATAAAAAATGTTCTATATATAATTTGAATGGTATCAAGTGGTCAGTATCTCGCAGAGCTTGTCTTTTTTTAAAATGTTGTTTTTTCTCATAGTTTTGAAGGTGATCAATGTTTATTTTAAATATATATTAACTACATATATTTTCGTGTTGCATCGCAAGCATGAACTTAACACCAAAATGATCGACTTTTGCTCGCAAAGTATGATTACGAACATTCATCAAAATTTGCTCGAGGCAGGTTTGTTCATAAGTTACGACGATAAATGTGACTGAACCTGTAATTTTTTAACGTATTGTAGTTTGTCGTTGTGAAATCATTTAATTCGATATATTATCCCAGTGGGAACTTCCCCCCGCACTAATTTCTCGACGCAACACAGTAGATAAACGGACGCCGCGATTAAAAAGCAAAATGTTCGATTGTTTTTCTATTTGTATATTTCTGTTTCTCAAAAGCCTCGCATTGGCGTGACCTCGCTTGAACTTGACGAAACGATCTACGTAAGTACGTCAGTTGGGGGGAATTATTTACCCGTGTTATCCACTTACAGTGAACCATGAAAGTATACTTAAATACATTTAGTTGATACATGAGAAAGTAAAAGAGGTCTCCACTTATAACTTTTTTATTAGAGCCTGTAATGAAAATTTAAAATATGCGTTTCGTAGATGCATGTTAGTTATACACATACTGAAAATTTCATCGTAACGGTTTACGCAACAAAACGACACGCATCGAAAGATGTAAGAATCTGTGGATTTTAAGCAGGAACTGACCAAAAGTCGCGGAAACTATGATTTTCACCACATTTAACCACTTGTAGATCTTGGGTATGTTAATCGATTTTGATGAAATTTTCAGCACGTGTATAACTGACACATAGATCTACAAAACATATATTTTAAATTTTCATTAAGGGCACAAATAAAAAAGTTTTAAAAACTCCTTTTTTTACTTTTCCATGCAACCTTGTAAATTGTAATTTTTGGAAAATCTTTTTTGCAGATCATTTAGTAAACCAATGTTTCTAATTGCTTACAAAACATCAGGTCGTTTGGTACAATTATAAAAAAGTTATACTGTTTTAAAGTGCGTTCAAATACTTTCATGGTTCACTGTACAATCGTACAGTGTTGTGAAGTTTTTGTGTTTTTTTCGTTTTAAACGAGATGCCGCGAGAAACTATTATAAAGCGTCCAATTGCGGTTTTATTAAATTCGTGCGTCATAAGCCTATCGCGTTTCTGAATTTCCTCTTATTTTTTGCCGTACCGTCAGTGTAGCTAATACCACCGAAAATATCTCCGCCGTTGTTAGTAACAGGAAAAAATGTTTCAGGAAGGAAATGTATGATTCAGTGGGGCAATTATTGTGACGGAGAAGTTTTTTTCTCTAGATTATATTTTCCTATATTTCAAGATCATCGTCGTTTTTTTTTTTAAAATGAAACGACGTACTTTGATTTGTTTAACATTATAACTAATGGAAAGACAGATTCAACCATGTATGATATGTTGACCTTCGAGTGATCATTGAAGATGTTATTCTTCAAAAAGCAAAACCAGGATAGACTGCCCTCGTGTAGAGGGCAGGTCGATCGTACTATGGAGACGCACTACGGAACTTGAAATTATATAATTCAGAAATTTAAATAAAATTCAATTTTCCCTCAGTTTCAATCACTGCCGAGTTCTTTTTACCTAGAACGTGACCGGAACTATAGACTACGAATCTAATATAAACCGCGAGATCATTCGAAACTCGCGTGTCTGGGAATTAGCTTTAGTCCAGAGATCGTAATCAATTTGTGAAATAATGATCGAATGAAATGATTACATGGTTCGTTGAGATGACGAGTTGCAATCGCGCTGAGTGCACCGATGCGCACGCGATGGATAAATTCGTAAATGTAACAAATGAGAAAAAAAATATATTCGCTCCGTAGAGACGTTCAATGTCGTTCGTTTTCTCCGCGTTGAGTTGCTATCAAGAATCATCTGATAAGGTTGCTTTATGGAAAGAAAATGATCTAGAAAAAATGTGGTACAGGCTTGTCACCTTTAAGCTGACCTACTGAACCCTGATAATCATTTATATTTAACACACGTGCAACGTTGTGGATATGCAACGTCCTCTGCTACATTATGCCAATCATAATCCGACCCCTCGCGTATGCGAATATACGCCTCGCACCAATGATTACATAATGATTTAGAACAAGTTTCGTCGTGGGGTACCCAACTGAGAGGGAAGTGATTGAATGACGGATTTCCTTCGGTTCTAGGACGCTATATATAAATAATGAGCAGTTCCAGGGTGCGCAGAGCCTCTGCATTAACAACTACTACCAAAGTTTCGTCGTGGGGTTCACAGCTGAGAGGGAATTGATTGAATGACGGATTTCCTTCGGTTCTAGGACGCTATATATAAACAATGAGTGACTCCAGGGTGCACAGAGCTTCTGTATTAACCCTCTCGCTGCCAGCCCCAAATTGGTGGGATATGCAAAAACTTCAAGGGTAGATTTGATGTTTACATATTTTCGTATTTACGTATTTTAAAGAAATCAAATCTGCCCTGACAAGTTATCGCGGGCACCCAGCTCCGAAGACCTTGACCTTGAAATATATGTTATCAAGGTCAATGTTCTGAACGATGTTTCCCTATATGTATACATGTCCGTGCACCTATCAGACTGCTTTAGAATGCTTGTATTGGTAGACCCTACTCCACTTACGTCTTTATTTCTTAATAGATGGATTTAGTTCTAATTATTATGTAGACACCCTCGTCTACATAATAATTAAAGCCTAATACAAACGAGTGCACATCTATCAAAATCATTCAACGTACCATATTCAGTGTATCTATGGAAAAGTTAATCAGAACATTGACCTTGACAATAATTTCAAGGTCAAGGTTATCGGAGTTGAATCCCCTAAACAGAAGTTGTAGCAAAGTTATGTTACATAACAGTCAAAATGAAGGACTTTGCACGGGTATTTTCGTTCGTTGTACTGTGATGCTATTTCATTAATAATTAATTACCGAGTTTTTTATGAAATTAATATTTATTTTTAAAAAGATCGAAAACATATTTCGAGAACGTCTATCCAATTATATTCTCAAGCTCCTTCTACTATATCCAATTGTTCTCTAGCGTCTTCTACTATTATAATTCTTCTTACAGAGAAAAATTCAACATACTTTTATCCTCAACACTATTAACTGAATAAAAAATGATTGTAAAGTAAATTGCAAGTTGTAAAATAAATGCCGTTGATTCGCTTAGTAACTCGTAATAAGTACCAAAAAAAACATTACGTACATGAAAGACTATTCAAAGTATATAACATCTTCGTGTTGGCATTTTCTTGAGCATTAATAACGCAATAACTTAACGGTTTCTATCAAAGACACCAATACTAATCAATATTTTTTTTCTATATTTACAATTATTTATAAAGAAACTTAAAGCGTACAGTGCCTTATTAATAAACGGTCAGAAAGATATAAATAATTTGAGATACATATTAAATTAAAAATTGTAAATTACTTATTGGTGCACTACACATATATAAGATAGAAAAACTACAATGCAATTTGTTTCTTGCATATATTTCATTGCTCACCACTTGTAATTTGAATACAGCATTTTTTGCTAGATTAATGCACTTATCGCCGCTATCGTCTTCGAGAAGACGGCAATATTAACTTAACAATTACAAAGTGTCGAACTCCTAACAAATCAACATATATATATTAATGACATTCAAACATATTTATTCTCTAACCCGGATAAATGCGTCGTGTCATATTTCTCTTTCTTATTTTTTTTTTAAGGAACAAATTGTTTCACCAGTACGTATACACACTGATTAAATAATATTCATCACAAGCTAGATTGTAAGAAATATTTCATACAATTATAACACGTACTTAAGTATATAATAAGTAGAATGTGTTGCACAAGTGTTCACAGTCTCTAGAAACAATGAATAATTGTTGAATACAGATAATAGACTAGAAAAATGGAGATTGTTTCAGTCAGTTATAATAATAAGGTTCTGTATTGCATTTTGTTCGTAATGGAAATCTTATTTAAATTTAGGGAAGGCTTAAAACAGGGTAGGAGATATTTAAGAAAAAAATGGATTTAGTTTTGTGCATGTATGAATACAAGTTCACAACAGCAAAGTATAAGTGAAAATTACATATCTCCCCCATTGTGTCTACAAAAAGTAAAGTTCCGGTTGTAAAATCAATCACAAACATGATGATAAAACAATAAATGTGAATATCTGCCAGTAGTTGAGCAACATGTTCATAATTGTACATATTTATACATTTACACGTTTTATTAATTAAATGTTTCAACTGAATTAAACAAAATACATGTTAAAAATGTATTAAATAATTTCAGTTCAATTTCTTTTCTGCTTCTATGTAGGAATTACATATACAAATTTGTTTTTTCTAGAGACAGTTAAATTGACATGTCAAGTTAATAAAATTAGTCTAATACTTAAGGAATGTAAGGGCAGCAGATAAAAATAGAGAACTTGATTGAAGCATGCATAATCTTGTCTATTTTATGTTGATTTACTTTTTTGGAAATTGATTTTGCTGCTTTTTTTGTCATGAAGGAAACATTAATAATCTCCAATAAATCATGTCTGCTTGGATCACTGGAAGACACAAATATATAACTCGATGCTGAAATATTAGAATGTTTGTGTGTGCGTGTTGTTCACACAAAAAAGAATTCTGTCACTGTACGAGTAAATGTGCTTGATGCTTAAGAGAGGTATCCAAAAAATTGCCCCTTTAGTTAAACATATATTATTGGCAAAACTGAGGCAACTGTTTTTCAAAAGATTGAATACTTTATTTGAGATTAATCTTCTTTATGCTGTTCGCTGGATAATATGAATACCACTATCCGTATGCACAGGAGATGACAATTCGCCAACTTTCAGGGCAAATGCTGCTTGTTCGAATGGCTTTTGCATAGCCCCTCGACTAAATGGTCCCAAATCCCCACCTCGCTTAGCAGAACTACAGTCGCTATACTTTGAAGCAAGTTCTCCGAATGTTGCTTTTCCAGATACTATCTGTTCTCTGTAAGCTAAGTTTGTAAAACCAGTTATATTAATTTAACGAATGCAAATAATAAAATTAACTGAAATTTGAAGTATAGGTTACAATGAAAAATTCAACAGACAGCAGTCTTTTTTTTTGCCGCTGCAACTCACATTTAATAAGCTCTAAAGCTTCTTCTTTTGATCGTGTGATATTTTCTTCTCGCCAGGAAGAGGGTCTTCTAGACCCTGAATGTTTTACCAACAAATGAGAACATTGAACCTCTTCCGGACCATCTCCTTTGCTACTTCCAGATGGATCTGCAGGTTTATCTGGTCTATCCCATTGACTTTCCTTTGTATAAATATTTAAATAATAATGCTGCCCTGTGGACGAATTATTTTATATTACAAAAATACACAAATGTACAGGACCAAATCTATGAGACATATCTTGTAATAAAACATATTAGGATATGAGAATTTATAACATCTCGATGTAGCTTACAATATAACAATTACGAAACTATGATTTCTTTGCAATTGTATTCTTAATTAAATGAGAATAATATTAGTTACACGAAAAAATGCCGGCTGTATACCTCATACTACCGTTTCTATAGCAAAATAACATAAATCTCTGAATAAATTAATTATAGATTAAATTAATAAATCGTGAAAGATACATTTCTACGTGGTTTGTCAAATACTATTAATAAACTGACGTACCGGTAGATCTGCTCAAACGTTTTTCCCAACCCGCTGGTAGTTCTTCGTCCGCCATTGTTATCCAATATTTTTCTACTCCTGACTCATGTCAAACATAGCGAACACGTTTTCACTGCATCTAGGTATCTAGTTATCTACTAAATTCGGGTGCGTTCAGTTATCTAAAAAAATTACTACTCCGTTTTAGAGAGAAAGAGAGTGAAACAGGGCTAAAACGTGTCTAAAACAGTTCAAAAGTCCAGTAGCCAATCGCGAAAAATGTGTAATATATGAAAAAGACCAAAATTTTTTTGAATCTCTAACTAAATCGATAAAATCACACGGTAAAATTTAAGCTTAAAAACATCTATTTGTGGGATACATAACATGTTCTTACCCTAAAATTTTCCTTAGAAATTACTAAACTGAAGAACAATGAAGAACAAGCTGAACAGGTTTGAGGTTTGAGTTCGTGATCCTCTCTATAGTGAACGAATTTTATAGGTATCGTACGACACCATGAACTTAGGAACCATAGCGCTGTAACTCTTGCAGTATTACCAAGGGAAATAAAAGAAAAATTTGAAGTTCTAAGTGCTCACCTTAGACCATATATACTTATAGACCCGACTTCGAACAACATGCCGTGTTCCAAGATTACTTCATCTACCAGATGACGGATGTGGGCAAAGTGCTATAGTCCGTTGAAAAGTCGCAATACCACGAAGCTAAAGTGTACTTAGAGGGGAAAGGGAAATCGTCGCTGTATCTCATTCTGTATGAATATTTATGAAAACTGTAACTGTAATATATATTTGATTTTATTACTCGTTCATTTTGACTTTTCTCTTATTATTTTAAATATGGCTAACTCATTTTGTCAATTATAATTTCAAATCTGTATTTATTTCCTCATAACTTACTTTATTTAAAAAAAAGAAAAGTAACTATTCAAAGTATCAAAGATTTGATACACAAATCAATAGTACTCATTTGATAATAAACTTTTTGTTTGATGAAAACTACAGTAGAAGGGTCATCAAGAATTTACAAATGTGATCTGAGAGTTATTCTTTTACAAGGAGTACTATGTAGATGTAATCCCTTCTCAACTGTCCTACAATAAATGTACCTGTAACTATAACTTCTGACGATCAGTCAATTTTGAGCAAAATACATGTTACAAAGTTTGGGAAAACTATGCATCAAGACATATTTACGTACCAGAGCGATCCATTTATAACAGTCATAAGGGAGCAGTATGCATAGCGGAATTTCAATGCTTCCAATATTTCCATTAATTGTGTCTACGAATGCTAGATCAAAAGGATATGTGCAAAACATTCATCCCCATCTATAGGTCTTACAATAATTCTTGTTAGATATTTATATAGCATGGAATGCATTGAATACTGTATAAATATCTAAAATTATTACTGTAATATAATTATACTATTAAAATACTACTTGAAGGAACAGCTGTTATCTAGATAACAATAATACTTCTAATTATTTATGTATTATAACTTATATTTTATACATTTAACAACGTTACTAAACAATTGTACATAAATTAATAAATAAATAGAAAATATTAAATTGTGTAAGTCATAATAAATTATAAATTTAAATAAATAGTGTATGCATGTATAGATTACACACACACAAGTGTGCATTTAAAAAAATATATAAACATGCACAACAATACTAACACTTTGGTATTGCATTATGTATACTCAATAAGTCACATTTTCTATAATTAATATCAAATAAAATTTTTTAATTAGGTTATTAATATTGCATACGTAATAATTAATCTGTATATTGCACCAAAAAAAGCAATTGTACATAATAATAATCAAGATTGAGTATAGTAGTTAAACATTCAATTTTTAAAAGTTTTTCAGATAAAATGAACATTTCCTTTTTCCTTACATATATAAATATACTTTTTAATTGGTAGAAAAATTATAAATATTTTCTTATTGGTTC
Organism: Lasioglossum figueresi; assembly: GCA_028455805.1. NCBI lineage: Eukaryota > Metazoa > Arthropoda > Insecta > Hymenoptera > Halictidae > Lasioglossum > Lasioglossum figueresi. The sequence continues at coordinate 5,247,767 of CM052192.1, read as the reverse complement.
TTATCTCTGTGGGAATATTAGTTAAATATTTAGTATGTGTATAAATATAAGATGTACTTGTATAATATAACTTTCGATGTTTCTTAATTAAATATAAAGTATGAATTTGTAAATATATGTAATATACGTATTACATTTGATCATGTCTGTTTTGGTAAATTTGTTTATACAACTTTTTTTATCTATTAATTCCAGCATAAATTGTTCTATATAATTAATTATTATTACGATACAATTTGTACGTTTGTTTGCACATATTAATAAAGTTTTGCGAAATTTATAAATTTTTCTATGCCGATTTCCATATGCATATTGCTAAATTTCCAGCGCAATACATGTATAGTAAGTGCTTTAGCTGATAAGTTATTTCAAATCCATAGCCCTCGCCCACAACCGTGTGCCACGAGGCGCCGAATTTTTTATCCATTGTTTCTTTAATCATACGGGAAACACTTTCGTAATTGTACGCATATTTTTCCGCTGCAGTAACGCATAACTCCATTGCTTCTTGTTTCATTTCATCGGGCATATCACATTTCTGCAAGTATAACAATTAATTCAAACACGACAATTAGCAAACTAAATTTCTTAGTTAATTCCTTTAAGGTAGTAACTTTTCAATATTAATTCAAAAATATATTACTGAATAATCACACAACAATATCACAGCCGATATATAAAATGTTCTAAAACTATTTTTCTCACGGAATGAGGTCTATTGATCAAACCCTGATGACAACAACTGGATTTGTTTCTTTTCAAAATTGTTTGCAATACCATTCGTTTACGCTAGGTTTTACTTACTCTGCAAAGGGGATACGTATGCAGAATTTTTACAATGTCATCTTTCTTCACTTCAGTCATTTTTAGAAATTAACGTTTCATATATATTAAGGTTGATACTGTTCCTATTTGGGAGACAAAGTAGAATTTGCCATCTTCCAGGCGCACGTTTACCCCTCAACCCCTAAGACAGCGGTTCTCAAATTGTGGCCTACTCTCAGGGGTTTCATTCATCGAATTGTGTTGTATATATTGTGGTCAAAAACATATTTTACAATTGTACCATTAACTAGAAAATATTCAGTTAATTATACTTGTATAGCATACTTATTTGTCAATATACTTGTTAATCTTTACTAGACTGCGGATCTTTATGCATTTATGCAGAAATTGGTCGGACAAAATATAAAACAGTAAAAGATTGGAAAAATTCAAGAATGCTGTAATGTTGCTTTTAGTGTAAGAACAATTTTTATGTTATACCTGCTTCTCACAATCAATACAAAACATTTTTATTTTGCATAAAGATCCGTAGTCTAATCACAAATGTAGCAACAGAAATCTTTTATAGTATACATAATCATATATGATTAGTATTTATAAAACAAGAAAATGTTTAAAATATATCTCGCTTTCATAAATTTTTAATTTCTTTCAAATATAAATTAAATATTAAATATACATTTTACAGTAATTAAGTGCTTCATTTTTTGTTATATTGAAATTTAAATTCTCAATTTGAATTCTCTCCTTGTCATTTAAATTTCAAACCACGTGGGTATGTTTAAGAAAATTGTATTCAACGTATGTAGTGCTTCAATAGCGATTGGAATTGGAAGTGAGGTTACATTTTCTATCACGAACGATAAATAAATAGTTATTAAATTCAAATAATTTTAACTAATGCCCGTGTAACAGTATAATTAGTGCACTTTTTATTTTCAAACAAATATATCAAATGAATAATTCCAATGAGAATTATCGAAATAATAGAAAATATTATAATGAATTACTAAATAAAATATTTTTGGCAAATGTATAGGTTATTTAATGAATGTTTAAAAACTAGACCATCTTAAATTGACATCTTTTCTAAATAGAAAGACTATTCAAAATACTATATATAAATACTATTTTCAGATAAAAATGACATCCCGGTTCAGTGGAGCTTTACAATTAACAAACTTGGATGATTTTATAACTCCATCGCAGGTAATTATTTTCATTTTCTCAGATGAATATATTATTACATTTCATTTCTTTTCTGTTATAAGGAATGTATTAAGCCTATTGAAATTCAAGCCTCGAAGAGGAAAACTGGAGCAAAAATAAAAATAGAGGAAGATGGTATACCTTCGGTGTTAAATGAAGTATATTACTTAATTTTATATTATATGCGTGTAAAAGTATATTACATAATCTGAAATTATTTTATTTATACTGTGCTTATTAGATTGGGCAACCTGAAAGATTACAGAAAGTTGAGATTACTCTCGCTGATTGTTTAGCGTGTAGCGGCTGTATTACATCTGCAGAGAGTGTGCTAGTAACGCAACAAAGCCAAGAAGAATTGTTGCGAGTGTTTAAAGAAAAGGTGTCTCAGTGTCAGGTAATAATTATTAGAACCATCAAATCATATCTTGTTATTAGACTGCGGATCTTTATGCAAAATAAAAATGTTCTGTATTAATTGTGGGAAGCAGAAATAAACTAATAATTGACTTTATCCCCTAATCACTTTGTTCCATCAAAAACAATATTACAATGTTCTTAAATTTTTCGAATCTTTTACTGTTTTATATTTCACCCAAACAATTTTTTAATAAATGCATAAATGTCCTCAGTCTACTTATTATGTAAAAATCAGAAGCAATATTTATTACATGTATTTTGCAGAGCGGAGATGGCACATATTCAATATACATAGTAGTCAGCCTATCTGTACAAGCTGTTTTATCCATAGCAGAACGTTATAATCTTAAACCAGAAGAAGCAGTACACAAACTTGCTGGTTACTTTTACGAGTTAGGGGCAGATTCAGTTTTAGACATGACTGCTGCAGATGATTTTGCTCTTCTAGAGTCAGCCAAAGAATTTATAGAACGCTATAAGGCGGCTAAAGAAGGTGCGAAAGATCAGCTACCAATGTTATCATCTTCTTGTCCAGGTAATTCATTTAGCATTAAAAAAAAAGAATACAGCATTAATGTTCTAATTATTGTATTCTTAAATATAGGTTGGGTATGTTATGCTGAAAAGACTCATGGCAACTTCATACTTCCATACATCGGTGTAACAAAATCTCCTCAGCAGATTATGGGATCATTAGTTAAATATCATTTAGCTGAAACTATGGGTCTCCCGCCGGAACAAGTGTACCATGTAACTCTAATGCCTTGTTACGATAAAAAATTAGAGGCATCTAGAGAAGATTTCTACAACCACGAAAGAAAATCTAGAGATGTAGATTGTGTAATAACTCCAAGTATGTATTCAGAATTTTATATATTTGTAATATTATGTTACTCTCATTTATATCCATTTTCATAGTTGAACTAGAACAAATGCTTAATGATTGCAACTTGACATTAAATGAAATCAAAGAAAGAGAAATTAAAAAGCCATTTGGATCGGAAATTAATAATATGAAAAATGATCTATACGGTCATAACGGCTCTGGATCTGGTGGATATGCAGATTTTATTTTTCGTTATGCTGCAAAACATTTATTCGAAGAAGACGAAGTACATGTTGAATTTAAAAGCCTGAGAAACCCTGACTTCCAAGAAGCCGTATTTCAAAAGAATGGAAATACACTATTAACATTTGCTATTGTTAATGGATTTAGAAACATACAGAATTTGGTACAAAAGTTGAAACGGCACAAGTGCCCATATGATTATGTTGAAGTTATGGCTTGTCCATGTGGTAAGTTTCCAATGTTCAAATAATGTTTAAGTGTTTCGAGTTAAACAGAACGCGCTGCATATTATTAAAAGAAGGTAACATACTTTATTAATCATTTCAATTTAATTAACAGGATGCCTTAATGGAGGAGCACAGATTAGACCCTTAAATAATATTCAACCACGTGAATTGGCATTAAAATTAGAATCTGTATACCACGAACTTCCCCAAAGTGATTCTGATCAAAATCAAATTGTTAAAAAATTATATAAAACTTGGTTAGAAGGAGAGTATACAGATAAAGCTTCAGCATATTTTCATACACAATATCACGAAATTAAAAAAATGAATACACCACTCACAATAAAGTGGTAATACAGTAAATACACTTTGCATTGCTGTTATTTTGTTATATATAAAGATGAAGTACTTACAACTTTTGTAATATTGTAATATTTGTAATAATATATAAAAGAATATAAAAAAAATATGTATAATAACATACTTTATACGTACTTTAACTGTACGTATATTATCAAATTTGTAAATATTTTATGGAATAAAAGTTTGTTTATTTATTCAGAAATAATTATACAAAGATGTGAATTAAACTTGAAATGTAATTCGATTATCCATGATAGTTAAATAAAGAATAGGATTATTCACTTCTCTGATTTATTGATTATTTAAGTACAACATATATTATAAGATGCAAATCAAACGTAAGAATAAATTAGGGTTTTGATTTAATTTTTGGAGATTATAACAATTAATTACTTAAAAGCCAAAGTTACAATTTTTTGTTTGTTTTTCCTGAGCGGAAAATAGTAGTACAAAGATAGCAAGCAATGTTTTAAAATGATTTGTGCTTGTGTTGTATAACAATATAATTAATTTCATAATTTCGATAAAGTATTAGTTAGACTAATTTAAATAACAAAGAATTAGTTTCTTTTTGTTACTTCAACTCTCAAATAATGTACAAATAAATATTTAAACTATTACTTAGTTACACATCAAGGTTTATTCAACAATGTTCGACACAGTATTTCATTCCGAGAAAAGACCAATTGAAATTAGGTTGATTTTTTATTTATATACACGCTACTGCGCGGTGCCGATATACATACGGTTGCCATGACGGTGAATTACAAACATTTTCTCTGAATGCCAAATAGCTCGATCTACAAACCAGTTTATCTCGGAGAGTAGTTTAAAGAGTAAACGGAAAAGTAGATATGACGATGAATAATAATATAGACAATGTTTTAACCGTTCTGGGTTGGGAAGATGGATTCCGAATTCCCGTTTCAAATGCGGAGAACAAACAATTAGAGGAAGAAGTATGCAACTCAGTTTCATTACATTACTTTCGTTCACTTGGCGTTAATCAATTTTTTTGTTTTGCTTTTTTTTCTTTTTTCCACACATTATTGTTACATTCTGGAATGTATATAATAAAAGTTTAAAATTTATAATGAAAGTAAAATTTCACATCAGTCAATGAAACTATTGTTTTCTTTAATTTAATAAGCTCTGCAACAAATATATGTAAATCAATTTTTAATAATTAATTTCTTAATGAAAGAAATTATTATCTTCCGATTACAATTAAAGTCAAATAATTCAATAATAATGATATATTGTTATATTAAATAATAAATACATTACGTATTGTTTTTTTTTTTTTAAAGAAACGATTATTTATTATTAGTGGACTAATGGGAATTAATATATGCAATTTGTTTATGGAATAAAGATCGAAAGCAAAATGAAACTAAAAGAGTCTTTATGTGGAAAACTTGAGGCTAAGACGAAAAAGATTACAATATTGAATAACCGTCTAAATACTTTAAAAGCGGAGCAAGATATGAATCAAAAACTTTTAAACACGCATTCGACACAACTTGAAACCGAAAACCATCATTACCGTCTGAGCTGCAGTACAGAATCGAGTTTGCGGCAAGAGGCCCGAGATTTTGAAAAGGAATGGAAGAATATGAACGAAACAGTAGCGAATATTACAAGAGAATTGGAAAAAATGACAAAGAAGATCGAGGCATCGAAAAACACGGTGAAATACGACGAGAAAAGCCTAAGAGAATGGGAGAACTCATTGAATGAAAACGAGGATAATAATCAGCTTATAGAACAATATTTGAAAGAAGATGCAAAAGACTACAAGGTGAATATGATATTGGATAATCTAGGATAATGCAGAATAATATGTATTCAACATCTATTTTGCGCTTTAATAATGAATAGATGATTTTTATAAATATTGATTGACCACCCCACCTCTCTTCAGCAATCTCAATTTTAGAAAAACTTGTTAAATGCTAAGAAAATAATTTTTTCAAACTTTTTTCTATTTATATAGATGACCCTTGGACATCGGATCTTTGTCTTCATCTGTAAAATTGGAATTGCTCAAAACCATTTACAGCTTTATTTATTAATCTTTTGAGACCACTTTTGTGAAATAAATTAAATTAACCTTGATGGGATTGTATTACCCTGTATATTACTGGAACTCGCAAAGATGTTAAAATTTCTTAGAGAATACAATTAAACCGTTACGTTATCACTGAAAAATGTTAATTATTTCATTTTCGCGGCGCAGGACATGGAATTGAAAAGGCAGAAACTATGTAAGGAATTGCAGTCGTATCGCGAGGCGACTGTTAATATAACTAATCAAGGACGGGAGACCGAGATTGTTCTCGATCGAACGACCAAATTATACAATCAAGCGTTGGCGGACTACCGACAAATGTTCAATCAATGGAAAGAGAGTGTAATCATGTTGCAACAAAGAAACGACGATATTCAACGTGTTTTTAAAGTATAATTCGATTGTTTATTCTCTAAAGTATATTCTTTGCTAATATAATGGATGTTCTAACATTTTCCTGTTGAATAGGAAACTGAAACACTGCGTGAGATTACGCAAGAAAAGAAGAACGCACTTGAGGAATCAGAGAAATTTTTGAAGGAACAAAAAGAAAATAATAGACAGGTTGAAGAATCGATTAAAAAATTGGAGAAAAATCTTTGCAACATGAAAGAAGATCAAAAGAAAGCGAAGGAAAAGCTCCAAGCTTATGAGGATCAAGTAAGAAAAGTATTAGATATGAAGAATATTTTGTTTTTCAAATGAAATTTTTAAAGCGTTTTCCTTTGAAATTTTAGCTTACTATACAAAAGAATATTATAAAAGAATCCAATAACCGTGTGGAACAAGTGCGGTCTGATATAAAACGTAAAGAGATCGAAATTCAAAATAAACATATGAAAATGGAGAAGTTAAACAAACAATTGGCTGAATTAACTACGAAATTGCAAAATATTGGCGATCAAGAATTAAATATTAAGGAAAAAGCGAAAGAACTAGAAAATATGTTCCAGGTATTTATTAATTATTGTATTAGTAATAATATATAATATATATATATAGTATATAGTATATATATAGTACATAGTATATATATATATATATAGTATAATATATGTAGAGAATGTTCACGCTATTACTAGCCAGCGTTTTTCTTGTAAATAGTAAATATTAGAAAAATTGAAAGAGGGAAAAGTAGTACTGTTTTTTATACGCAACACAATGGTGTATGTGATTTTTTTTGTGTTTGTACTATTTTGTTAGATATGAAGGTGACCTTCAATTTTTTAAATCGAATGCTGTATATTTTTTTATAACACGTGAAAGCATGTGTCTAGACGAATTCATCCGTATACTGCTCAGTGACCTTCAAGGTCATGCAAGGTCAGAAATAGAAGAAATATTTTGAATATTTCATACCAATGTATATGTATGTATATACATATATACATATAACGTATATACATGTAATAATAAAGTAGTTTCACATAGGAACAAGAAAAGAAGAAAGTTGCAATGCTTAAAGAAGTAAACCGATTGCAAAACGCGAATTTGCGTGTTAGAAATCAGATAAAGAAATTAGAAGACGAGAAAAAGATTATGATAATGCAATATCGGAATGAGTCTAAGAAGGAAGAATATTTGAACAAATTGAACATCAAGGATGAAAAAATTTTTGAGGATCAGAAACAAGTATTGTATCAAGTTGATTTCGAATTACAAAAGTCCGAAATGAAATTGGATAGACTAAGAGGTCATGAACGGGATAAGTCTGAAGTAGAAAGAAAACAAATAAAAATTGAAGAACTACAGAGTACCTTGAACGAGAAGATGAAATTATCAAAGCTGTTGCAAAATCAAATCTCAAGCTTAGAAGTATGTCAACTTTGGGTAGCTTTTTCATTAATGTGGAAAAACTAATTTTTGTTTTCACTCTGCAGTATGATATGAGAATAATGTCAAATAGTCTAACAAGTGACAACAATGAATTAGATTATCGGAGAAACAAAAGACAAGATTTAGTTCTTTTAATGGATGCAGGAGAGAAACGACTGAAAATCGCTCAAACTAGTTACGAAGAGAAACAAGTAGAAGAAAGTGTTCTACGACTTAAAGTCTCACAGGTGGAAAAGATGATGTCTAATATTGGAAATAGCGTTTACGATTTGGAAAGATATAGACTCGAATTAGAAGCTGTAAGTTCTCATTCGAATATAATATTACTAGTAATTAAATAAACAACAAGCTATCTACTAACAGGGTGATTGTAATTATTTAGGCAGTGAAAGAACGTAAAGCAGAAATAGCTATACAAAAAGAATCATTTATCATTGAAAAGAGGGTTGCTAGTGCTGAATGTTCAGAACTAAAAAATGCTATAGCTGAACGAAAAATACGAATAAAACAATTACAGGCAAGGTATGACAATAGTATAGCTATGTTAGGCACTAATTCCAATGGTACACCGCTGGATACTACCCAATTGAAGATTCAAAATGCACAAGAAAGGTATCTTTTGCAAGAACAAGGCGATAAGTTAGATGAATCTATAACAAAAACAGAACTTGAAATACAAGCTATGGAAAATACATTACGGGTAATAAATGTTTGCAATGATAAATATAAGTTAACAACTTTGTCTACGGACGAAAAAAATAAACCAGAACAAGAAGAACATAGAAAATTGGATGAAGAATTGCAAAATGTTGAACAAAAGTTAAAACAAAAAAATCGTGAACTGCAGTTATCAACTGATAATTTACAGGTATCCTATAGTATAAGTGACATATTATATTACTTTAAGGTGTTTCAAAACGTATTTATATTAATTTTTATACTGAAATTATTTCTCAACAGAAAATGCAAAATGAATATGTTCAAGTCTTAAAACAGATTGATGAAATTCAAGAACAGAAAGAAAATAAAAATCAATACACGATTGAATTAAGGCAACAAATTCGTGATCAGGAAGAAAAGATATTTAGAGCTGAAAAAAGTTTAAAGAATGTACAAAAAGCTATTCAACAAAAAAGTGTGATCACTGGAGATAAGACAGTACTTATGCAAGAGGTAATTTTATCTAAATTATAAATCACAAATATCAATAATATTATATATAAATAATACTTGTATTTTATATAGAAAGAAGTAGAACTACACGAATTGCAAGAACAAAATTCTATCATTTTGCAAGATATCGCAGAATTTACAATTCATCATATGGAAGCAGAACCTTATATCAAAAAGCTTCTAGCCGCTAAAAATATAGAGTTACCATCTATTCCATTAACTACGCAATCACTAATGTCCAGTCATTCCTCCAGTCATTCTACAAACTCGGTAGAATACGTATCAAATAGCACAAATCGTAAAAGTGTTATTTCGTCATTTAGAGAAAGTATTGGAAAAGTTGTTAACATTATTCCTGAATTTCAAAGTATGCTCATAAACAAGTAGTTTGTTATTATTCAATTGAATTTCATTAGCTGATTTATTGATACGAATATTATTTCAGCAATTCCATCAAACACCTCATCCAAAAGGATTACAAAGCATGAACAACAATCTGCAAAAACAGTATACATACGTTCTTCAAAAAAATCCTTGTAATATAAGCTTTATATGTGTATTTATACGTTTTCATTATTTTTACCTTTGCATATAAAATATAAAATGGTTAAAAGAAATTGAATGAAAAAATCATTTAAGTTTTAATGGAATTATATTTTATAAATGTCAATTGAAATAGTACAAAATTCATGGCTTTTTACACTTCTAATGGTAAAATATGTATTGAAAATACGTGCACTTTTAAAAATAAAATATTTTATCTGTTGAAAAAAGCTTTTAAAATAATAATAATAATAATAATAATAATAATCGTGTTTGGTGAATTCTCACAAAAGTGAGAATTTTATTTGAAATATTTTATTGATTCAATTGATTTTTTCTCTTATTCGTAACGATCAAATATTAGTTCTGAAAAGATTACTCAGTCAGAGCCAAACCTGCTTGGAACAAAGTTTGTAATCGTACTTTGCGAGGAAAAGTACCCTTAAGTGCAAAGTTTGCAGGCAAAATTCCATGCGAAATCGAGACCAAACCTTGGCATCGTTGTAGAGGGCAGATCGGTCGTACTAAGAGCGGACCTAACTATCCGAAACTTACGGAAACTATCGGAAACAACGTAAATCGGGAGACTGTAAATCGAGATATAACTGTATTTTCGATCTTAGTTCTATTGACTTTACATTATTAATTTATTATCACTACATTTTCACCTAGCTATAAGCAAAAATTGGAGTAATAGATATGTACAATTTTGCCATTTCTTTTCCCTAATAGTTATTAAAAACATGTTAATATATAAAGAAGTTATTTCTCTAATTTTATTTTTCTCTCTTTCTTACACTTCTTAATATTCGGCATATATTTTCACAAAAAGACGTCAGCGTGACTTGGGTGGTCCACGGATATCATGCCAAAACGCCAATATTGATTCACGTTTGTGCCAAAGATTTGCACTACCCCACGCTTGCCAAAACCTATCATCAAATATGAAAGAATATTCGCACATAAAAAAAAAGTAAAATATTTTACAATTTTTTTCCACTTACATGCCAAATAACACTCCACCCAGGTGAGCTGCATGATCAACGAATTGCCAACGACAAACGGCGCCCATTATATCAAATCCCATTAGACATTTGATTGCCTATTTAAATGTATTTACAATTATAAAGATAATAATCGTCTATACATTGAATTTTTTACAATTCAATTAAAATGATTTGCGTACCGTACTGGCTGCGAATTTATACATTGGAAGAAAAATAATAGTAAGATATATATCTGGAAACTGGGTACAGGTATATCCAAGAATACCCATTATTGCTCCTGACTGTATCATAAATAATCATTATTATAGCAAAATGTTAGACGATAACTGCACTGTATGTACTCACAGCTCCCAAGGAAGGACCACATAAGCCGAGTGCAGCTTTGTACACATTACTCGTAAAGCTAGACACCACTGCACTAATCAAATAAAGTGCCACAAACTGTTCTTTACCCAAAGCTGATACAGCCAAGGAACTAAAGCTGTGCAATACATATAGATTACCAGCTAAATGTATAAATGAACTATGGGAAAATGAAGACAGCAGCATTGGCCAACATATGATACCTTAATAAAAATGATAAAAATTTGATAAATTCCTTTAGCTATATTCGTGCGCTAATTTTCACAATATTTCTGTGTTACTTACGAGATTCAGGATTAGTACAAAAGTATTTCAACATGACTGTCTGTAATTTAGGAATTCGCCATGCTAGAAATACTAAAATATTTAAAAAACATATAGGAGCAAATACTTTTTCTCCGTCCGATAAATTCTTCCACCAAATTTCCATGTCGCGTCTCCATCCTATTTTCTGAATATAAGTAATGCTTTAATAATACATAATATGTATGATCTCATTTATGTATATATGTTTTATTATACGAACGTGTATTCCAAATTGTTCGTAACGGTTGATTAATCTATACGTTCTTCCCCTGTAACTTTCATAGCCCCAAATAGTAGCAGCGATAAGAGTTGTTCCACTAAACTGACATGATGAAAACGGTGATACTTATGACACAAGAAAAAAAATAAAATATGCTTGAATTATTTTAATATCAAAACAACTACTAACTCTTTATTTAGTATGAAAGTTTCCTACTGTTTTTTATCGCTTACCATAATCGTGAAGGTAAAGGGCTTCCATAGTCTGGATAGAGGGACATGACCCTCTTCGACAGTCTCATTTCGCAAGGTAATCTTTCTTCCCTCGTTGCCTCGAAACCTTTTGAATTGCCTAATTTGATTATATACTGGCGATGTATACAACTTGGGTTTTAGTTTCACCGATGAAAAAATGCTAGAAGTGTAAAGTAGAATTGTAATTGTTTAATTTGTCACATTGTTATATATAATCTGATTATGGAATAAATCAAAATATGCCTTACCATTTACATATATTGTCACCTAAACATAAAAATGGTCTGACAGCCATATCACTAATAATTTAAAAACCACAAGAAAAGACAATTACTCCACGTTTCTTTCATAAAGTTTATCTTATGTGTTACAGAGAACCGATTTAGACAAAACTGAAAAATTTTACCACACTAAACCAAGGTTAAGCACTACCAAATGATGAATTCTTTTAGCCAGAAAATAATAATGATGTACAAGATTTTTAACAATTATCCATAAATAGTAAATATTAATTTATTTTTTGCCAATTGTTATAAATTAGTTGCATGTTCTTATACTTGTGCATATATAACATTCATATGTGAACTATTGTTCCATTGCGACTATTGAAAATGCGGTATTATTTAGCAATGTATAAATTATAAATCAACTAAACATTCATGAAAACGATTCATGAAATAACGGAAGACGGTCACGTGACAAAACTAGCAAGGAACTAGAATCTAACTAGATTTTGGGTCGAAACATGGGTTTGCGAGCCGCGGCTTTTTATTCTTATACGAGCATATTTTAAGCTACACAGAGGTTTATTTGATAGAGGAAGGTTCAGCACAGATCGCTGTGCCTCATCATATCAGTCAAAAAAGTCTTTTAGAGACAGAAAAATACATTGGAATCTGCGGATGTTTTTCTCGATTTTTGCTCTACTTTGGACACTCATATTATTAGATATAAACATAATCTCGTTAAATCATGAGCAGAGCGCTCTGTATTTAACCTTTCTCTTTAGAATGAGCCCTCACCCAGCCACAAAATCTGCTCAAATAAGGACAAAAACCCGCGGCCCGTAAATCCATATTTCGACCCAAAATCTAGTTAGATTCTAGTTCCTTGCTAATTATGTCACGTGACTATCCTTCCAAACGATTATTCGACCAATAGCGATAATTAGTGCGATGGTGGAGGATCGCTATTGACCGAAGAAAACCTTAGACTGTATATACTTATAGACCCGGCTTCAGACAACATGCCGTGTTCCCAGGTTACTTCATCTACCAGATAACGGATGTGGGCAAAGTGCTATAGTCTGTTGAGAAGTCGCAGTACCACGAAGCTAAAGTATACCTAGAGGGGAAATGGAGTGTGATGGAGTGCTAAGGGTAAGCTGTGCTCATGAAGTAAGAATACTTCATGGCTGTGCTAGCCTAGAGTAGGCTGTGGTCTATCCTTATACCTAGTCGATGGTATAAGGTGTTCATAAAGTTCTGGAGCTATATTCACGACAACTCTACTTACGGACACATGCGTATTAAACCTACCGTCACGAGAGAGTAAAGTCGTTTCGCGCAGCTTGGAAAATGGTAGGAGCGCAGCGAGCTTATCATCTCTCACTCCACTACCCACTCCCCACTTTCTGGAACCAATTAGGACGAAGATGCGCAGAGACGAACGAAAACTGGTTTCTACACGACTTTACTCTCTCGTGACGGCTAATATAGAAATTGGTCGTCGACAAAACGTTTGGAGTTTCACCTTTGTAAGAATGCTTTGTGCCGTAAACGTAGTGACAGTGTCGCGTTACGGTTTACGGTGTTGAGCAATTGTAAATATGTCACCATGATGGGAATATTGTATGAGAAACGGCCACTAAAACGGCCTAGACTTGGACCTCCTGACGTATATCCTCAAGAACCCAAGCAGAAAGAAGACGAGCTCACGTCTATAAATGTGAAACATGGATTCTCTACGTTGCTTCAATTGTCGGATGAATTTGGTACTGCAAGAAATTGTAACGTCACTGCCGCCAAAGTGGGAGCATACTTCAATGGGATTCTTGCAAAGAAGGAAGAACTGTCCACAATGCCAGACACAGGTAGAAAGAGGCAACAGATCAATCCGAAGGATAATTTTTGGCCGGTAACGGCGAGAACAAAGAATGGCATCGAAGCATGGTTTAAGGATCTCTCTGGTTGCAAACCGTTAATTGCTCTTGCGAAAAGAGCTCCAAATTTTAATAAGAAAGAAGAGATATTCATGATGTTATGCGAATATCAAGTACCGATGCTAAGGGCAGCCTGGTTTATTAAACTTAGTTCTGCTTATACAGTAGCTGTTTCCGAGGCTAAAATAAAGAAAAGACAATTGCCTGATCCAACTACAGGTAAGCAAACATATTATTTAATTAATCAACCTTTCCTTTTACAAGTCCGTTCTAGTTGGCCAACTTCCTCGACAATATTCACGTTGACGCTACTTCCCTGATATACTCTGCGTGCCTCGCAACAAGTTCCCTGGTAAGAATACGCTTGTAAGCTGTCCGATTGGGTTGTTCCACATGCATTTTCAATGTGTGTGACTTGAAAGTCTAATACCAAAGTCCCACGAAACTTTTTGTGAAGCAAGCAGAGTACTCGCCAAAGGTTAGGTTCTGAATGACCCAATTGAACAACTAGCCGCCGAATTTCTTTCGAATTCCTGCCAGGAGACTAAAATTCATCAGTTCGTAGCTAAAATTCAGATATTTAGTCATAGATTTATTCAATAACATATTTTCTATATTCTGTTCTATTACTTTTTGCCATTTTCAATAAACATGAATAAATACCTTAATTTTATCTTCAATTCTTAATTTGAAAATGCTACAAACTTTCTTTCCAACCCAATATTTTCATCGACATTCTGTTCTCATTGATGTATATGTAATAGAACGAAACAAACTTCCAAACAGTTGAAGCAGCATAAAAAATTTGAAAAAGTATTAGTCAATATAAATGTGTTGATGAGAACAGAATCTCGATGAAAGGATATATTGGGTAAATAGTGTTGATGTAAACATTGTCGAGGAAGTTGCTGTGGGTCAAATAGAATGGACTACTGCTATTAGAGTATTAGATTGACGCAAAGCATCTTTGTTAGCTTCAATTACTTCCTTTGTTTCTTTCCATAGAATGGACAGGGACTCTGATTAAGTTTTTAAAGGATCAACTTTCCAAGCTACAAGAGTATTATTACATAAATATTCATGGAACAAATAGCACTAGTAACAATAGTATTACAAACAATTCTTGTAACAGTAACGGTTCTGGAAATAGCAACAGTAACAACAGTAATAACAATGTTAATAATAGTACGAGTAATAACAATGGAGTTCCTAATAATCCACCGACTACACCAAATTCTAATAATCAGACAACACCTGGTAATGCCATGAACGAGGAACATAAGTTAGCACTCAAACAATGGCATTATTGCGTGCAATTAGCGAAGTATATGTTTGAAGAAGGTTTATTAGATAGGCAGGAATTGCTACAGTGGATTTTAGAATTATTAGATAAAATTAAATCGTCTCCTTCGGAGGATGGTATTTTAAAGCTGTTGTTACCATTGGCGCTGCAATATTTGGAAGAATTTGTGCAGTCTGAATTACTAGCCAGACGTTTAGCATATTTGTGTTGTCGTAAGTTAGCACATATGTGTAGCAATGTGGAGACCAATGGCAATCCTCAAAGTCCGTCCATAAACAAAAATGACGTTAATAGTGGAAAAGACACTGCCACTGTTAATCAAACACCAAATCCGTTAAGTGCTGCTTTTAACGACTACTTGATATGTCCACATCACAGAGATGTAATATACAGTTTGTCAACAATTATACAGGTAATACTACCACAATAAGAGAATTATTATTATGAAAAATATGTATTCTAATTACATAATTGCATTATAATTGTTTATTCATTAGGTAATCACATTAGAGTGCCCAACAGCATTGGTATGGAACAGTGTTGGAGAAGGAAAAGCTCCTTCTGTATTAAATGGTTCCCCTTTGGACTATTTGTCTTGCCCTCCCACCGCTTTGCCATATCCACCAGCGAGTGCAGCCAATCCAACTTTAAAACAGTTAAAGATCGCCCAAGAAAACATTCGAGCCAGATCGCAGGCTGCGGAAGGTAAATGGTCATGCGATAAATGGCAGCAAAGCAGTGCTGGAATAACGACTACTAAAGTGTTGGCTGCTTTGGATGCTCTGGATAGGCACAGTTTCGATAGGATGGATTCTACGAACTCGTTAGATACGCTTTATGCTAAGATATTCATGTCACCACCAAAGGATAACGCCAATGAACGCGACTCGAAAACGGAATATAATCCGCAACAAGATTCTGCCGTAGTTGAAATTTTGTGCGAATGGGCTGTTAGCGCTGAACGATGGGGAGAGCATAGAGCAATGGCAGTGGCAAAATTGCTCGAGAAACGACAGAGTGAAGTAACCGGTGAAACGAATGATAACGATGATAAAGACAGTGTTTGTAGTAACGGAAATCCACCCGTGCTTCCAATTTTTCAACCATTGCTTATGAAGTTTTTGGACATGGACGCCCCGGTATTAGATAATACATCAGTTCAATCAAAAGTACAGTTCACGAATTTGGTTCACTTATTTTCAGAACTAATTAGGCACGATGTATTTTCACACGACGCATATATGTGCACTCTCATTTCTAGAGGAGATCTTATACAAGGTATATACATACAATATATATATATGTATAACAAGACTGCGGATTTTTATGCAAATTAAAAATGTTTGCATTGATTGTAAGACAGAGGAGCGAAATCAAAATTTCTTTCTTTTAATTATCTGATTAAGCTGAAACCGATATACTGATGTCTTTAAATCTTTTTAATATGTCCACTGCTTTAAATTGTATTTACCCATTTTTGTCATATGCATTAAATCTGCAGTCTAGATATGTATAACAAACGTTTTGCTACTTGGTTTGTTTGGAAATATTCATTTTATGGAATTGTTGACTCGATAAACGCTTTTAATTAGGTCCCGCAGCAAGCAAGCCTGGAACACCCAGTAACCGAGAACCAATCGACGAAGATAGTTTGTTTCCGGGGATAGATTTAAAACCGGCAAAGTTAGAAGTACCAGATCATGGGAGAACAATGGATTATGATGATAGTAAGATCGATGATGATTTGGATAAGATATTGCAACACATTAAAGAGGACCAACAGAATAGTATGGATGCTCCTGATAGTCCTAAAGAAGATGCATTAGCTGGGCATAGTACACAGGAAGGACTGGATTCGAAGATACCATCCAGCCATAGTAGACATTTGTTGTATACAACGCATTTTCCATTACCACAGGTAGTAATTTCACTTTTTTTCTCTTTAGAAATCGTATATAACTTCGATGATAACGGTAAGGATGTGTTTGAAGGATGAAACATGCAGCCAACACGATTGCAATCAACGACATGTGCTACTTTATGGAGTGGGGCGAGTTAGAGATGACGCTAGGCACGTTGTCAAAAAGATGACAAAAGAGGTGTGCAAACTATTTGGGAAAAAGTTTAGCATCGACGTCGCGGAAGGCGGAAAAGTGAAGAAACATTCCCGCAGCGAGTTCAATTTCGAGGCGATCACGCTGAAGTTTCAAAACTTGAGTTATTTTGATCAACACGTGGTGACCTGGCAGTGTGCGACTCAAGTGATTGAAATGTTAAACTCGTTTGCACTAGCTGGATCATCTTATTTACCGGTGCAAGAACATGTAGCCTTTCTCTTCGATCTAATGGAGCTAGCACTAAATATATATGGTTTGATCGATGTTTGTATTCAAATTCTAAAAGAACTCCCAGAAGTTGAGACACAGTTAACTGCAAAAAATAGTCAACTCGTTCGAAGTTATACCACGAGTTTGAGTCTCTATGTTGTAGGTGTGTTAAGGAGATATCACTGTTGTTTATTATGTACGTATAGCTTTTGAAACTGACATTTCATCATCGAATTCGACTTGGTCAAGCAATGTTATAATTGTTTGTTTCATTTCAGTATCTCCGGAACAAACAACAGCTGTATTCGATTTACTGTGTAAAATTGTAAAGCATGTGTCGAATCCTAGTGATTGTAGCTCCGCCGAAAGATGCGTGTTGGCGCATCTCTACGACTTATATTCATCTTGTTCATTACTGAAGACTAAACCACACGGGGTAGAAGCTTTCAGTAATGCCTATCCGAAAATTCGAACTGCTCTTTATAGCACGTTGCAACCAACTACATCGAGTCACGTGTACAATTCTCAATTCATGGTAGACGTTTTTACTAGCCCGAAACGTGGTGGAAAAATCGAGCCGCAATGGGCTAGACAATTGAACGAGACACCAGCGAATCGTTACAGTTTCGTTTGCAACGCAATTGTTGCAGTTTGCAGCGAAACGGATAATGACAAATTGAACGATATCGCGATAACTTGCGCTGAATTGACTGCTTGCTGCAATGCGCTAAACGCCGAGTGGCTTGGAGTCCTGATGGCGCTCTGTTGCTCATCAAACAGTTCTGCCTTCTATATTGACGTACTAAATCAAGTTGACGTGCAAGACTTGAGCATACACAATTCCCTCGCTGTATTTACATCAATTTTAATTGGTAAATATTTTCCTTATATATTAGGGTGGCTCTTATTTTCGACTTTTGAATTTCTTTTGTGGCAGCGTGTGTATAGCTCTACGAAATGTTTTCTAAATTTTCCATATAGGTCCACATAAAAAAGTTGCAAAATACAACTTTTAGTATTTTCTCTGCAGTTCCGACAACTTGAAATTTTTTCAAAAATTTTTCCCATTGTGTAGCAAATCAGTTGTTCAAAAGTTCAAATCGTATGGTCAAAAATTAAAAAGTTGTCGTCTTTTTAAGAGTGCCCGAATATTAGTTCGAGAGTCACTGTACTTTCTATTTTAACATTAAACTTTATTTTTTACAGCAAGACACTGTTTTTCGCTAGAGGATTTTGTCGTTCATATAGCCCTGCCGTCTTTAGTTAAAGCTTGCAACGAGGGTCGTGGGGATGCGGACATGGAAGCTGAAGCTGGAGCACGTCTAACATGTCACTTGCTTTTGCGACTTTTTAAAACAGTCGAGTGCCCACAGCCAGCTCTCTACTCAGTGAGCACAAGTCCTCATCCATTGCCCAATGGAAACTCTAGGGGTTACAGTATCAAATTAAGTTGTGACAGACACTTGTTAGCAGCTGCTCATAACAACATTAGGGTCGGACCAGTCTTAGCAGTGCTCAAAGCTATACTCGTAGTTGCCGACGCAACTGCTGGCAAACAACCACCAAAGAAACCAGACGTACCGATGAATCATTCGAGCAAAGCCGGTGGACCAGCTAGCGTGGGAGTTGGTGTTGGTGTTAGTACAGGTGGACCAAACGAATTATCTATTAGTCATATCCTTGGCACCAGCGACATTCTAGGCGGTGGTGATGACTTGGGACTTGATTTAGCTATGTCATCGTCTAGCAGTAGCGCTGGCATAACCACAGAAAATGTTAAAGGATTGTCAGATTTCGCGCAACATGTGCTAAGACAAATTTGTAGCCAGGAATGGGTTTTGGAAAGATGTTTACAGAATCCTGAAGAACTTTGTCATCCAGATATGTTATTAGACAATATGTTAACTCCTCGTCAAGCTCAAAGTCTACTCCACATGATTTGCTATCCAGAAACTTCTACCGATGCATTTATCGATCAGAAAACCCACATCACCAATATTTTAGAGAATTTGGAACAATGGAGTCTGAGAATGTCCTGGCTTGATTTACAGCTTATGTACAAACAGTTTCCTCCAGGATCGAATGATCTTTCCCAGTGGTTGGATACAGTTGCTAAAGCTGCAATCGATGTATTTCAATTAAACACTGTGTCGAATAAACCCGACAAACGATCTGGATCTATATGGTTAGTCGCTCCGTTGGTTTCGAAACTGCCGAGTGCTGTACAAGGCAGAGTCCTTAAAGTAGCCGGCCAAGTATTAGAATCCGGTAATTGGTCAAAAACAGCAGCCGGTCGTGAAAGAGGTAGATCGAAGTCGCCGTCTCTTTTCAATCACCAGCCGTTTCTTTCGTTGGTTCTCACTTGTTTGAAAGGTCAAGACGATCAAAGAGAAGGTCTGTTGATGTCATTGCACTCACAACTCTCGCAATTTCTGAATATCAGTAAAGAAGAGAAGAACTTTGCTACCGAAGATCCAAAAACGAGAGAGGTGTTGCAGGATGCGCTTCAGCTAAGGTTCAGTCTCGTTGGTGGCGTTTTCGATAGCATTCAAAGAAACACCACCGTTACCACAGACTGGGCCATTCTGTTAGTTCAATTAGTTAGCTACGGTGTTATAGACTTAAGTAACAATTCCGAATTATTTACAACTGTCATAGACATGTTGGCAACTCTGATACATTCTACGCTTGTTTCCGATTCGCAATCCGAAAAAGACGAGAATAAGAAACATTATCAAAATCTAATGAAAAAGTTGAAAAAAGAACTAGGCGATAGAAATTCTCAAAGCATTCGATATGTCAGACAATTGCTACCTCTGCCAAAACTGACAATGGAAGTTATTAACTGTGAACCTGTTGGTTCTTTAACAGACACAAAAGGTAACAAGATAGCTGGCTTCGATAGCATCGATAAAAAACAGGTATGCTCAAATAAATTTAAAAACAATTGAAATATTCATGTAATTCGAGCTTTTATTTCAATTCACTATCTTCTACTAGGGTCTCCAAGTGTGCGATTCACAAAGAGTGTCAGCATGGGAAGTACTAGAAGGTCACAAAAATCCAGCACCAATATCTTGGGCTTGGTTTAGAGCAGTGAAATTAGAACGTAAACCTTTAACGTACCAGAATGCTCACAAACTTTTACGATACCATACTCACAGCCAAATCAGGCCGCCTAGCCATTACTTGGAGCCACCACCATTGCCTCCAGAAGATCTAGAACCAGATAAAAAGGAATCTGAACCCGGCAAAGCCGATACTCCCGTGAGCATTGATTCCCCTGGAAGAGTAGCAAGCGGCGTTGGTGGTAGCGGTATCGGTAGCACTGCCACCAACGGTAAAGGAAAAGCTATGAAGGCCAGAAGACACAGAAAAAATAAAGGACCAGCGACACCGACTGCTCCAGTATCGCAACAAATTCAGGTTTGTTTACATTTTAATATTTTAATTATACTTATAAGTACTAATATACTTGGATAATTAATTTAGCGAAACTACACAGACAAATTAGAGGCAAATGTTCAGCAAAGTATCATAACTAGACAGCGGATCTTTATGCAAAATAAAAATTTTCCATCCGAATTACAACAAACTGGAGTGAAATAGAAATTTTTTTTAAGTTGGTTTATTTAAGGTCGCATCAACATCTCGGGTTATTAGCGATCGCGTTACATTACGTAACGTTACGTTACATTGCGTGTGATTAGAGGTACATTTATATTCGACTCCATAGGTTTATGTGGGTTACAAAGCGGATGACGTCATTAATTTTATTTTCACTGAAATAGAAATTTATTTTCTCTCTTAACAAGGTTAATAGGTTGAAAATGATCTAACAATATTTTTCAATTCTTTTCATATTTTTACTGCTTTTAATTACAACTACTTATTTTTTTTATAAATGCATAAAATTTGCTGTCTAATAATAAAGATAGCCGGTTTTAAGTCCTTGGTTTCAACTTTGTATTTTCTCTAATAACTTTTCATACGTTATACAGCAAGCACCAAACCAATTGCAACAAATGGCCTTTGGAAATCAACAAGTACCTGTCACCCAACAACCTGGAATGTTTACCGGTCAGCCACCACAGCATCAGCAGCAGTGGTACGCAAATCAGCAAACTCATACACCAGCCCAACAATATGGATACGGACAACAGTTACCGCCAACCCCAGTAGGACAGAGATACGACAGACCGACCATGAACAATCAGTCGAAACAAGCGCTTTCTCATATGCTGCGTTTACGATTGCCGTCCAACCAATTGATGAGTTCCCAACAGCAACCGAATGCTGCACCCGTTGGTGGACCTGGAGCTTTCCAGGGGATGCAAAGACAGCAATTCATTAGGCAACAACTAAGAGCTCAACATGGAGCTCCTAATATGAATCCACAACAAGGAATGTTTGCTTCGCAACAGCCACAACAACAGCAACCACAGCAACAAGGGATTTACTCTGGAATGCAACAAGGTAATTAATTAACATTAGATAACAGAGAAGTGCGAAAACCTGAAAATGTCGGGTACCTGACATGGTCAGGACGGGTCGAGACGAGTCGGATTCTTAAAATTTTCTGGGATTCTGGAAAATATGGCTCTCGCCTAAACGTAATATTTACCGAAAAATGTTTAATACCTCTAGAAATACATTTTTTAAAGTACTTGTAAAGGTTAGAAGAAGACAGAGAAAGATCTTGATTTTTCCAATTTATGGTTTATAACACGTTTGCTTCTTAACTAATTAGTGGTTTGCTATTCCTCGTATATTCACTTATTCTATGTATTATATTTTGTCCTGCAGGAATGAATCAAAACTATGCAGGATACGGAGGTCAACAAATGATTCCGCAACAACAACCACAGCAACAACAACAACAAGCACCTCAACAGGCGCAACAGCAGCAGCAACTACTGCAACAGCAACAACAAGGTTTGATGAATCAACAACAGAATATGATGTTCACTAATCAACAACAAATGATGGGACCTCAACGTGCGCAAGAATATATACCGCAACAACGTATGCAACCTGGAGCTGCTAGGCCGCCTTATCTTCAGGTACGTCTTAAACAACATAAACATAGTCTGTAGTGGAAGTAATAACTACACTGTGGATTTTTATGTATTTATATAGAAATTTGTTGTATTGTAATATTGTCTTTAATGCAACAAAGTAATTAAGGGATTAAATCAAATTTTATTTTACTCCTGCTTTCCACAGTCAGTGCAGAACATTTTTATTTTGCATAAAGATCCTCAGTCTAGTAATAACTGAGTAAATATCGAAAATATTCTTGTTTGAAATAGGCTCCAAATGTTACAATGAACACAATGGGTCCAATGGGAGGTGGTGTCCAAAATCAACCAGCTCCACCATATAGACAAACTAGTGGAAAACCTGGCGCGGTTGGAGTGACTGGGGTAGGCACGGCGAATGTTGGATTGCAGCAAAATCAACAATTCCAACAAGTAAGATATTGTACATATATGTATCTTCAAAGATAAAAGTAATGGTGTTATATCTGGACAGCGGATCTTTCCTAGAAAAAAGTCCTATTTTTTCGTTTACGAGACGTAATTTGGAGCATACAACTGCGCATGCAGCTATTTTAACAAATATCTCTAATTCACAAATGCTATGAACTTTCGTTCCAACACAATACCGAAAGTTAGAAATAATTATGGTGTAGGAATACGGATGTGGGTTGAATTTTTGAAGGAAGGTAATACTCTATCTGGACACAGAATATATTTTGGGAATCAGTTTCGTACATTGGTGGAGTTTCGTACATTTTCTTTGAACCTTTGAAGAAGGTTAGCAACGTGTAATTAGAATATTTTAAATATAAAGGGGTTCCACCATCAGGCGTCTGGTTTATCTCAAACGTACTCTCCTTCTGGGAAAAAGACGACAACTCCGATTCACCTAGTTTCTCCTGCCCGTTCGGCGGCCGGCCTTCATGGCCGTCCTCTCCGAGACGTACAGAGGAGCGAGGTTATCCTACTCTCAGGCGGCCAGGAAGCTACCCTGTTCTTTCCTCTCGGCGGGCGGCCGTCGGCCTTCATGGCCTTCATCATGGCCGTCCTTTCCCATTTATCCAGAGAGGCGTCCAGGTGCAAACCCTGTCCTCGCCTAGGCTGCTGGGTGTCCGATAGCATTGCTTCGTACTCTCCCTTAACCAATGGGCGGCCGTGGTCTTACCTTGTCCTCTCCCACAGGCACAGCAAAAGTGATTGCTCCGCGATAGTTTACCGGTATTTATATGAAATCGTTGCTAACCCTATCAACAACGCGTTACTAGGGGTTTTAAAAGGTTCTCGACCACACGGTCTTCTAGAACATTCGGCCACGGCGCGTTTCTTTTGTCATTCAGGGGCGTCCCTGAGGTTGTTTCACTCTTCGTCGTGTTACAATGATGGTTTGAATTATAGCAGCAGGTAATCAATCAACAACGTATGAGGCAACAGATGCTTGCAATGCAACAACAACAGCAGCAAGCACAGCAACAACAACAAGCGCAGCAGCAACAACAACAAGGCAATGCCGGAGGGCAACAGCCGACACCTCAATTAGTGACGCATTTGCAACGACACTTAAGCCAACCACCGCAACATTATCAGCATCAACCGCCGCCTTATTAGTAGTTTAATATGTACATAAATTAATTGATACATTGTACAAGAACAATTTCTATGAAGTGTGTACGTCTGGATTGCAAGAGTTTAAGTAACTTAATTTGTGGTATGAATGTGTAAAGCGTGCCATGCCAAAGGCAATCAAAATGGAAACAATTTCAGATATTAGAAATTGGATTTCCTATGCATTTGACTTTCCCAAGAAATTATAATGTAACCAGCATGAAATATAATCCATGACGATTTGTTGAAATGATTGTATAGTTCCTGTACCTGAAAACAAAATAAACTGACAACAAAAGACACTTTTACAAAATCTAACGAGAACATGCTTTAATTTTCTATTCGAACGTTTCAAACTGGAACACTGAAAAATTATAGTTTAATTATTTTTTTACAATAATATACGGTGACCAACATTAATGATCCGACAGTTTTTACAATAGAATAGAGTCTTTGAAGGAGTTAGATTATAAAAAAAAAAGGATTGGCAAACGACTTTGCTTGGGTTTAGACAAACTATTATACTTACTTCATTTTTTTACAAAATGAGAAAATAAATATAAATAAAATGAAAATTTAACATTATTTTTTTAAATTTTATATGTAAAAAATGCTTTTAAAAATATGTAAAACAATTTGGAATTTCGAATTTGAAACATTTACAATGAAGTTTGAATTTGAATTCGAGATAACAATCGATATATCGATGTTTTCATCATTCATATTTGAACATCGATATGTATATAAAGCCATCGTTGCTTATCTAATGAATTTTCATATTGTTCGTTAGTCTAGGATAAAAAATATTTTGATCTTTTAGTAGTTTTATCGGATTTTAGCAATATTTGTCGAGTAAAACGATTACAACTGTACGAATACCAACCCCGAAATTTCGCTACCGATCATTATATCGATAGTAAAAGTAAATCATCGATAGTTTTCGATAGTGAGAACTATCGATAACCATCGATAGTATCTCGATAGTTTTCCACCACTAATGTAAACACATAATTATATAGTGTTATTATTTGAAAACGTAACTGGTACGTAGTGTATTCTGTGATGAACACGACAAAATATTTAAAGTGAAAAGTAATCCGTGTTGAAAATCATTCGAACTTCAATGATGGACCAGAAAAAACAGGTTTTGTCTAACATTTACGATACCTTAGTGCAAATAAGATATCCTAACATTACAACAGCGACAGTTGAAAATATTGAAATAACAATTCTTAATGGGGGAAATCGTATTTCCTTATTATCTTGGCTTCTGAGTGAAACGGATGAAAAAATAGCAGCCGAGCTGCAAAAGTTAGAAGGGCCTGACTTAGAAGGTTTTTATTGTACTATTACTAGACTGCTGATCTTTATGCAATATAAAAAAAGAACGTCCCTATCGATTCCAAAACACAAAAACTAAATACAAATTTCTGTCTTCTTTTAATTATTATATTAACACTAGGTTTAAGGAGCTCTAGAAATAACTGTGTCAAAGTATTTTATGAACATAACAAGAATGTGTCTATCAAAATTTTTGGCCATTTTTCCAATAATACATACCCAAAGAAATAAATTTGGTAAATAATTCCTCAGGAAAGCATCTTTACAATCTTAATAATCGCAAATTAAGAATATTAGAACCCGTTATTTTAACAGGTCCCATAAACCTAGTGCTAAACTGAAATTAAACATGTTGATGTTCTTGAATTTTTCAAATATCTCCAGTGCTTTAAATTGTACATACCAATTTTTATTATAAATCCATCAAATCTGCAGTCTAAAACTATTACCAAATAAATAAAACATGTTTATGAAATGTTAAGTAGATATTAAAAACTTTTTTTTATAGCTAAATTAGTACAATATTATTCGAAAATTGGGCTTTGCCGTGATAAGGATGTTTTGCTGGTAAGTGTATATATGTAGCTGTATCTTTTTGTATCTTTATTAATTAAAAAATAAATGTTTCTCTGTAGGGAAATTGTACGCTAGAAGAACAACTTCCTACTTTAAACTTATTATTAGAATTTATCAAGATGATGCTCGTCGAATCATCCAATGACGAGGATATTAAAATAGAATCTATTAATGATATATTGCAGGTATACAAATTAATCTGTAAGATGTAATTTATGTACATTTATGAACATAATTATATATATTAGGTCTTAAACAATGCCAGTTCAGGTGCAATACTGTCAGTTACCAATCCTAAATTAGATTATTCCAATTCCCTGAAGTATTTTGATGATATACAAAAAGTTTTGGCTGAACATCAAAATGTAAGTTCACATTCAGAAGGCGATAAAGAACGGAGTATGGAAGAAATTGAAGTATCATTAGAGGTATTAGTATATTGTTTTTACTAATTACTAGACACCGAATCTTTATGCAAAATATGTAAAAAGTTTGTACATCGATTGCAAGATACAGAAACTAAATATAAACTTGTACCTTTTACTGATAATTTTAATTTAATGAAAATAATATATTAATAATCCTTAAGTCTTCTAATCTTTGCATTGTTTTAACACTAGGTTTACGGAAGTCTAGAAATAACTGTCACATTATTTTATAAACATAACAAGAATGTGTCTATACAAATTTTTGGTCATTTTTCCAATAGTATATACCCCAAGAAATAAATTTGGTAAATAATTCCTCAGGGAAGCATCTTTACAATCTTAATAATCGCAAATTAAGAATACTAAAATCCATCATTTTAACGAGTCCCGTAAACCTAGTGTTAAATTGCTTCCACCAATTTTTGTCAGAAACGCATAAAATTCGGAGTCTACTAAATTACAATAAGGAAAAATGCAAATCCACAATACAATTGCAGGAAGAAAAAGAAGCGATCTCTGAGGATGATAGGGATGCGATGCTTACTTCAGAGAAAATGAAATTCTTAGAAGCTTTTTCACTCGACTCTTTGCCAGTAGCAAAAGAAAAAAGTATAAATACTCTTTATTCCATGGATTCGGACGTTAAAGATCTATACACCAATTTTTCTTCTTTAACAAAGGTAATTTTCTTCCAATATTCATGCGTTATCCAATAAGATTGTTTTTACATAAAAAATAATTGAATTTCCAGTTTTTAAGAGCAAGGGATGAAATTTCTGATATTACTATACCAAATGGAATCGAAAAAATGACAACACCGTTAACCAAAGTTATCGAAGACATTCTTATTTCCACAGAAGCAATCGTGAATATGCATAATAATCCATAAATTATTTTGTCAATTTTTATTTTTATAAAATAAATTTATATTTAACTATGCCAAGTATAGAGTTGAAGTACGGATGGTGTATGTATGTGTGTGTATATTGACAGCAACTCTATATACAGAGAATCATAAATAATAAAAGAATTGTAAAATTACGATCCGTAACGAATTGCAAAAAGGCAGATCGAAATGAGCGCCCGCGACAAACGCGTCTGTGTTAACATTTGGTTATCCGTGTGCCCAAATACATTAAGAAACCCGCTTTACCTTACACAAGATATTTGATTTTGCCTGAAATGTTGTGCGAATAGGTATATTAACAAAATCTCAATAATTCTTTAAAAGTCTTTATAGGTGTAATTAGAAATACATTACAGTGGGGTTTTTACGATCTGGGTCGTTCCTTCTTTTCTTTGTATAAAGCAAGTAAAGAAACATTAGCAACTTTGACAACTTTAAATCGGACTCCTGGAATGTCACCGACAGCATGACCTTTACGTCCAAATCCTGCTACCAAAACTTCGTCGTTCTCTTCGATGTTGTTCAAACAACCATCTCTGGGTACAAAAGCAGTGATCTTTTTACCATTCTTGATAAGTTGTACCCTGACACATTTACGAATAGCAGAATTTGGTTGCTTAGCTTCTACACCGCTATAACATAAAAATTAGTTGCTATCAGTAATTGCATAGATCATTCGCTATATATATAAATATAAATCATTCTAGTATGTAAACATACACTTTTTCCAAGACAATGCCTTTGGCATGGGAAGCACCACCGAAAGGATTAGCTTTCCATCTGGTTCCTAAATGAGCTTTCTTGTAATCCTTGTCATTCCAACGTTGATCACGTCTGTGATTGACGTGTTTACGTGCTGTACGAAGACCACGAGGTTTACCTGCAAACGATTTTAAATAGTTAGGTTATGTTTGAATCGTATTCGATCATTTCCTTAAAATTTATATTTAATCCCAGCATATATTATGTATTGTTAAATATTGCATTGCATGTTAAAAACACTCTTTACAGTAAAACGATGAATGTATTCTTTGTTTAAACTAGAAAGTAATCACCAGCTACCACGTTATTTGTAATACAATTCGAATTACTTTATTTAGTTGTTTTTTATCCATTTTTAACTAAATTATAGTTAAGTACAGTAAAAACGATTACATCAATCTTCGCATGTCTTATAATTTGTATTTAATAATTGTAAAAACAATATCATTTCAAGATTGATTACACATACCCATCTTGCTCGGTGTGCTGTACGACCGGAAGAGACCTAACCTCCATTTGCCTCCATTAGCGGAAGTCTGAAATCCCTAACGTATTGACCTTAGACCATATATATTTATAGAACATGCCGTGTTCCAAGATTACTGCATCTACCAGATGACGGATGTGGGTAAAGTGCTATAGTCTGTTGAGTAGTCGCAGTACTACGAAGCTGAAGTGTACCTAGAAGGGAAAGGGAAACTGAAACTTTAACTGTGATATATATTTGATTTTATTACTCGATCACTTTTTACTTTACTCTTATAATTTTAAATATGACTAACTCATTTTCTTAATTATAATTGGGAAAAAGTTAAATTTCAATGTAGACGTTGATAATATGAAATCTGTATTTATTTCTTCACAACTGACTTTATTTAAAAAAAAGGATAGTAAGAACAATATATCTATCCGGTAATTCTAGTGTTAAATATTAAAATTCACTTAAATTTTGTGTTTTAAAATGTATTTCAAATATTATAATCGATATCACATATTCTCTGTGTAAACATATTTGTATCATTAATATTCAAAATATTATATATACATTAATATTCAAAGTCACATATTCAATATTTCTATAAAAACATTTAATAAATTTATATTTACTAGTCGCATGTTAAAATGTACATAAATTATATTTAGATCTCTATTAACATGTTAAAAATGTACATAAATTATATTTAGATCTCTATTAACATGTTAAAAAATGTACATAAATTATATTTAGATCTCTATTAACATGTTAAAAATGTACATAAATTATATTTAGATCCCTGTTGTACCACTGCTCTTGGTCCTGCTCCACCAGTATAAAAACAAGCAGTCATTAGTATACATATATAAAAAGCGATAATAAAAATATTTCTGAAAAATACCTTAGTTTCTTTGTTGGTTCCATTTCACCCGGTGTTTCTGTATAATCAAATAATGTTTGGCGAACCTAAAAATAAAACGGTCTTATGTCATGGAGAGCAAATATAAAATAATTAGATATTAATTAAATAGGAAAAAACTTATATTCTTTACATCTTTGTTTTGGCAAATTGCCGGATCGCAGCCACAATTTGTATTTGTGCACGCCACTTTATTTTTCCGACATGAGCAAATACGAGTTGCACACTTTGTTTTGCAACTACATTTTAGTTCTCCATCTGATGATCGTTTTAGGGTTGATCGTTCAGATGAAATAGTCTTTGATGTATTCTAAACGTATGTCAGGTATTAAAATAATTGTTAATACTGTGTAAATATGCAAAGGGAATGCTGTATTTAATGTCGCGTGATAGCTTGATTTAAATACCCAAAGTTTTTGTATTCGATTGTAAAGTGGGGTCTGCGTCCAATCTGGATCTCTCTCAACATCATCATCATTGAAAGTATCGTCCAATTCGGGAAACGTATTTTCATCAGATAATTCGACAACTCCCGTTTCCCTTTTAGTTCTCGGTTCTGATACTTTGTTTTTATTCTTTACTTCCGTTAATACCTGTAATATATAAAAGAAATTAAAAACTACATTTGGTATGTCATAAACGACATCCATGGAAGTATATTAACCGATTGTTCTAGGCGCTTGCACATTTCTTTATAATGTTCTAACTCTTGTTTCAATTTTATATTTTCTTCTTCGTCTACTTCCGCAATTCGATTTGTAGATTCATTTAATGTAAGATGTCTTGAAATACGTCTTTCTCTCTCTTTTGTTTTATACTCTTCAATTTGTGCGTGTAGCATTTCATATTTATCCTACAATAGTATAAGAATAATAATAAATTTAGGCTATTAATTTCAGACTAAGTACTACATTAAAGACAAACCAGAAGATTATTGTAGTCGAACTCTTTCTCACACTGTTGTCGTCTATCCTCTGCAGTTTGTTTAAATAATATTTCAAGCGCAGCTTTTACTTCCTCCATCGTGTGGAGTGTTGCCAATCTTGTATTTTTCTGATTTTCTACAGAAATTTATTTTGAATGAACTTACTTAGTTTAAATTGACATTTAATGCAGAAATACATACTTACCTTGATCTGATTCAACTATTTTTTGCTGAAGATCAGTAATTTGTGTATTACGTAATTCTAAAAATTCCGAAAATTCAGCTATCTTCTCTTCATTTTTTGGATCACCACGTAATGTTTGCAGTTCAACTGCCAACGATGCTCTATCTTGCATTAATTTTTCCAGCGAAAATTCTGCATCCACAGTGCTGACTAATATTTGTATTTCTTGATGCAGCCAGTTTTTTATTTTATCCGATTTATTATTCATTTTTCCTTTTCTTATGGCTGCTACTTTCTTTTGTAAATCGAGAGCATCCTGATAGAAGATATAAATTAATTCAAAGCATTACATAAAACTGTTTATTTAGATTCATACCTTTAATCTTTTGTTAACTGCAGAAACTTCAACCATTTTTCGTCTGAATACATTCTCTTGTTTAGTATGCCACATTTTCAGACGTGTTACTTCATTCACCTGTTTTCTATTCTGAAGCTTCAATCTATTCAGTTCTTTTTCCTTAGACCCCTTCCATTTTGAAAATTTATCGGACTCGTTTCTCATTTGTCTAATTAACTTTACTCTAGTCTGCTTTAGCGTTTCCATTTCTTTAGACAATTGTTTTATCTCTCGATCCTGTTTCTCTTTAATTTTAACTATTCTGTCCTGCTCTGCGATTTTCCGATTCAGTGCTGATATTTTTTTTTCTAATTCTTGAACTTTTTTGCGACGGGATTCCGCCAATCTGCAAATATGAAAAACAAATGTACAAGATGATTAGTAGATTGTGGATCTTTATGCATTTATGGCTTCACAAAAAAATTTCAAAAATGCTACAAAATAAAATTCCACAGAATTTAGTACAATTTTTACTTCTTTCAAATCTACAAAAATTACTACCAGTGAAAATAACATTTTACATGATTCTACTTTCTTAAAACTTGCCTACAAAAATTGAAAATTGCATAAACATCCGCAGTTTAGTGATTAGATATAATACAGTATTCGTGAAAAATAAAAACCAGGTGTCTTACTTTGAACTAGGGTTGTTTGTCTGGACATTTTGTAATGCTTGCAAAAGATCTTCTCTTTCAGTTTGAAGTGATTTAATTTCCTGCTCCATGTCTTGGATTTCTTTCGAATAATCAATAAATTCAGAAGAATTTTTTAGAAGTTCATACATGAGACGTTCTTTAACGGCGAGTTCTTTATTAATGTCTTGTACTTGGCCATTCCTTTGCACTTGAAATAAAGTGTGCTCCTCTTGCTTTTCGTCGATATCATCCACGGTATCGTGATTTGCAGAGTTTATTTGCTCCGTGAACGTTTCTTCCTCGCCGTCCTCCTTAAATGTATTAGAATCAGACGATGTCATTCCACAATGTATTAGCTCTTCTGATTTTTTCTTGTGATCTATGTCCATATCTATTTACCAAAATTACACTTTTTATTAATGATATTCCTTTGTGTAGTAACAACAACAACAACAACAAAAAAAGAACTGATGAATAAAGTCTCATTAATAGACAGCGGATTTTATGCATTTATGACAAAAATGAGTAGGTATCATTTTAAACAGTAAAAACATTAGAAGAATTTTAAAATAGTATTATATTCTTTTCTCAATCTATTAAACATATTAAGAAAGAAAATAAATTTCTATTTCAATCGAGTTTGTTGGAATCTAGGTGTCAAATTTTTATTTTATATAAAGATCCGCTGTCCACTCATTACTTACCGAGAAGTTTTAAATATAAAGCTTCTACTTTCGCACGAGGTCCAGTAGGTGATTCGGGATTTTGATCAAAGTCATTTAAAATCTCTTTGCATTCTTCTAATATCTTCATCACATCAACCTGAATTTGTTCTCGACTTTGTTCAGCTAATTCTGCCCTTTCATGCATAATTACAATTTCAATTAAATTCTCGTTTAATTTTTCAGTCAGGTCTCTAATCTTTTTTCGCAAAGACTGATTCTTCTCGTTCAATTCTTGATGCTCCAATGGACAAGAGATTCGAACTTCTTGATCTACTAAAGCAAGCTTCAATTCTTGTACTATTTTGTTTAGTCTATTTATTTCTAGAAGTTGTGGATCTTGATTGACTACAGGTTTGTTCTTTATTTTACGTGCCCTGTCCGCGTATCTCAATGTACTGAGAGTTTCATCCAAATTATAATCAGCTGGACTCACACATGCTATCATCAGCGTCATGGAATTACCTCCAAGAGAATCCTGCAGCAGTCTTGTCAGTTTACTGTCCCGATATCCAACGTAAGCATTAGAACTTCCTTCTCCTAATTGAGATATAACATTTCCTAATGCTAAAAGACCTTTATTTATGTTAACACCTTCTTTAAATCTTTCTCCAGTTGCTTGTGTTTTTTTACTTCGCTCCGAACCAGCTAAATCTACTAAATGAAACTTGGCTGTTGTCGCTGTATTAGGATCACCCTGTTTTTGTTGGTGTATACATATTGTAAATATTGCATGGCTACGGCTGCTTTGGGCATTCATAGCTGTAGCACCAGTTACACGCCCTAGAGACCCCTGGGTTAAGCATTGTAATGCTTCCGATGCATTTGTTACCTTTTTTTCAACCACCCCAGAAACTTTGACATTTTTACCATCGTCTCTAATATCAACGATAGATTGGCTACGCGGTTTATCGGCCAAGAGATCGTACAATTGTTCTTGGTATAATTCCATAAATGATACCGATACATTAAAATTCCAATCCTCTTTTGATTCAATTATTTGAAATATGTTATGCACTGCTCTTGGTATTACACCAGTCTCTTCTGTTTCTATATAATTCGTACCCATTGAATGGGTTTTACCACTTCCTGTTTGACCATAAGCCAATATAGTTACATTATATCCTAATAACATAGTATAACATATAATTATTTAATATAATTATGTATTCAAATGGATAGATAAACCTGGAAGTACTCATGTAATCTTACCTTTAAAAATGTTTTCTACCATCCCTTTAATAGCTGTCTCATAAAAATCCTCTTGATTAACATCACCAGAAAAAACATAATTAAATGTAAAAGATTTCTCTGTATTACGTACAATTATTTGTTGTTCCCCTGGAACAACAGCTAAGCATGTTTGACATGCTTTATCAATTTCACTTTTTATTAAGGGACGGATACGTACGGCAACACGAACAGTGTCTTCACTCATCTGTACATATTTATTAAGTCCTTGTAAGTACAATGCACACATTTGAATACATTAGAAATAAACTATAGCAGAAATAAACTACTTATATTCAATTATTACTCTTGTGATTTTCATACAATTTATTCAA
This sequence comes from Lasioglossum figueresi, assembly GCA_028455805.1. Taxonomy (NCBI): domain Eukaryota; kingdom Metazoa; phylum Arthropoda; class Insecta; order Hymenoptera; family Halictidae; genus Lasioglossum; species Lasioglossum figueresi. The sequence goes on along the minus strand of CM052192.1, from coordinate 5,213,649 downwards.
TAAATTTAAAAATTATGCAATATAATTCTATTCGTTCTATTGTGAATTAAAACCAGCACACAATAATTTCGCTTTTTCATTTATTTTATGAGAAAATTTTTTAATTAACGTTCCAAAATAACTTGTTCGTACAAATTTTTGAGAAATTCTTTAAAAACATAAGATAACTAGATTTATTTCGAGCCCTGCATAGAATTATATAGTATATATAAATCATGTAATATCTTCGTTTACAATTATAATGAATGTATAACACTGTATACAATTATACTAATTCATATAATTTTTCATTGTGGACCTATTCATTCATAAAATGATAAAACTATTTATGTATTAATAGCGCGATTACTTACTGTCAGTCCGTTCATATAGAAGAAAATAATAACAATAATCTGAAACTTTTTCTTTAAATAAACGATCACACTTGTAACCGTTTGTAACAGACCGTTACTAACGGTCCCAGGCGTGTTTAAGTTCAAAACTGTTTATACCAGTTTATAGTTTATACTGTGACATTGGAAAACAAAAGAGAGTGCGCAGTGTGATCATACTGTGCTGGACGCGCATGCGCGAAAAACCGTATTTACTGTGTGACCTTAGACCTTAGACCGTATAAACCTATAGACACGGCACAGATAATTTTCCCCGAGGAAAAGATAAACTACAGTGTGACGTCACATTTTCAAAAGATGTATAAGCTATGCTCATCGACAGTGCCTATACGCTTACCTTATATGGCGATGAGGAAAGGGGGGGGGGCAGGGGATGCGTCATGTACACAGTATACGGGAAGGATGGACAGGATAATTTCAAAGAATTTAGCATTTTATCATGAAATAATCAATATATAAACTGTATTTAAGATACAAATGTTTATTCTATATGTTTTATTAAGGCATTACAATGAAGTATAAAGTAATAATAGTATTATATATTAACTATTTTAGGAATCGATATTTGATTCTGAAGATTAACAACTTTCACATATTATGTAGGTTACAAAATGTTTTTTACATATAAATCGATCATATTTACAACATTTTAAGGTAATACTGCGGTGGTGTCGCCGTCGGTCTGCCATGTCAGCCATTTTGAAATGATCTTAAGACTTATCTTGTGACGTCACACTGTACCAGATCTTTTCCTCATTGAACTCTCGATTTTCCTATACCATACCTGCACATACTATACCTATGTCGGATCTATAGGTATATGGTCTAAGGTCTAGGGTCTAAGGATGTGGTCATGGTGGTTTCGATATTGGACGACTCGGTCGACTTTCGGCGTTGCACGATCGTTCCGTCTCTTTTTCGCAAGCTCGAAAAAAGAGACCAATGCACCGGACCTTGGCGTATCACTGTGACCGCAGCCTTAGCCTTGAACCACCTATTCTTTTTTTACCGTGGTGAAAAAGTAAGGCTACAATGTTATATCCCTACTCATTACCGTGTTGCCACCCAAAGATATCCCCACTCTACCTTCTCCTTCTACGACGCTATTCCCCACAGTGATGCCAAAATCGTGGAACCGTGGAACTTTCCCCTCCTGCGGC
>CM052192.1:5183163-5211997 GCA_028455805.1 Lasioglossum figueresi | reverse complement strand
GCCGCAGGAGGGGAAAGTTCCACGGTTCCACGATTTTGGCATCACTGATTCCCCATGCTTTCATCTCGGCCCACTCACGTGACGCGTTTCATCTCTGTCGCACATGTGTCAGAATGTCACGTGACTAATCCGGTACTGGCAGAGAGAGGGTAACTTTTTCCCCTTCGCGCTTCCTCCCCTCATCATACGACTCTGGTGCCAACCAAATGAGGTTACAACAAAATTCCTATTGACGAGAAACCTATATACATCTATATATACAAATTTTTATATCTCAAATAAATTGTAGATAAGATACAGATAACAGATAGTAAAACTTATGTACGTCTGATTACAGTTGATATAAATTCTGCATTCAGAAATTACATTAGGTCGATATACAGTAACTTTATTTGATGACCTCATCTATTATAAATTACTTCTCTTCATATGGATTGATTCAAGGGTGTTTTATCAGTTATAATATTCGCTATGGACTATATGTAGCAGATAGTATAGGTAAAGTTTCTGTAATATTATTCGTTAATTGAGTATCTTTATGAGTAGGTCCTTCAAATACAATAAGATAAGTAAATAGATATTTCTTTGAGTATTATCTACAGTTGTTTTTGTATTCTGTTTTCTATTTCTTTTAAAAATCAAAATTCCCACCAATGTAACCAGTATAAGAACAAATTGTTGTGTATGGTGAATCTTGTAACCTACAAATACAGTAATGTGTAACAAAGAATATAAGAATTATTTTTAAACAATCATTAGTGTGAATATGAAATCGCAAATGTTGACAAGACGACTGTGATGTAACTAAGCCGGGGTTTAATGGCAGAATAATTATTAAAGTATATACATTGTAACGAAGTATAATTTATAATGTAATTTAACTTGTTCGTTGCATTTAGGATAACAAATATGGAGAATAGTGAGATCATCTGTATTTCATCGGATGATGAAGATACAGGACAGGTTTGTGTGACTCATAATGTTTTAATATGTTGTTAAATTTTGTAACTTATCAATTCTCAAGTATTTATAAAGTAAAGTTTTCTTGTTCCTTGAAGAAAGTGTATTTTAATTATTATTATTATTACAGGTTGCATCGAATGGAAGGCAACCTGTCATTAAACAATTTAAAAATAATTGTATCACTTCCATAAAAACAGAAATTACTTCGCACGAAAGCGGAGAAATATCAGTCTGTGGACAGAAAAGAAAAGCATGTGAAATCGGTGATAATATTTTTAAAAGTCAACCAAAAATGTTGCGAGAAGAAAAGAATGTTAAAGAACCTGACGTGGAAGAGGGTTCTTCGTCTAGTGGAATGGCTAGTGGATGTGACAGCACAGAAACAGTTCTATTAAAACCAAAATTAGTTATTAAAGAGACTAAACCATTTTCACCTGTAAAACAGGATATATTTCCAATGTTTATTAGTTTATGCTTACAAAAGGATCGTTCGAACGATATGAAAGTTATTATTAACAAATTAAAAAGACGATACGAGCAACTAGACCTAGACTATACTAATTCGGAAGCTTTTATTGATTTTATAAATGAAAAAAGAGAACACATTATGAATAGTAAAAATCAGTTGTATACGCATATAGCCGATGTGAATAACGAAATGAAGAACAGGTGTAACGGCAAATCAACATTACTATTACAGAAACTGCATAGTAACGCACATAGCAATGCGCATAAAAATCACATTGACGACACAGGTATAAATGAAAGTAATGTTACAAACGAAGAAAATAAATCGAAGGATAAAGCTACAAAGAAGAAAATTAAATTAATACTAAAAACTATGGAGAAATGTGAAATGCATATAAAAAAGCTAGAAGAATCAGAGGTAAACTTTGACGACGAAGATAATAGCACTTATATGAGTTTAGAAAGATACAAGCATCGAATGGTGGAACTTTATAATAAGTACTGTCAGTACACCGGTGAGAATATTGATGCAGGACGACAATATCTGAGGCCGAAACACTTGAGTACAACCGGAATTGTAACTGTAGACCATGCTATTACAAACTTTATTAACTCTAAATTATCTAAGCTCAATAAGCTTAAAAAAATCGGTACGTTCACAAGTGCAGTAATTTTCCCAGATTACAAAGATATTTTGGATTGTGTTGAGAGGTGTAATACCTTAAATAATTTAGGACTGGACGCTAAACAACAGCAACGTATCGGTAAATTGATGAATTATTTATTAGAACTATAATTTTGGATTTTTGTCCAGTTGCAATTGTATTTATTTTACAGCTAAGAAGGCGTTCATTGAGTTGGGAGAATATCTACAACGTTCTCGTCGAAATGATTACTGGGACACATTTTCCTTGTTTCTTGAAAAAAAAGAAGACGATCCAGCTTCGAAGGATGCTGAGCTGGCTCAAAAATTGGCGCAGAACAAAAGGAAAGGTGAACAACGTTTGGCAAGTGTATTCGATGAGTACGTAAAGAAACAAGAAACTGTTAAAAGCGGTTTAATAGACACTAACACATCGTCGAGTGAAGAGGATGAAGAGGAGAACATAGAGAATGAGGAAAGAGATAATAACAATGATGAAGTTGATAATATTAGCATGGCAGAAGGAAGTTTAAGTACAGACAGCAATAAAAGTAGTTCAGAGAGTGATGTAGAGGAGGAAGAGGAGACAGAGGAGGAGGAGAAAGAGAAGGGGGAGCAGATAGAAGAGCAAATAGAGAAGCAAGGGAAGAAGGAAGAGGAAAACAAGAAAGATGAAGAAGAAATAGATAAAGATGACAACAAAGTATCGACGATAGAAATAGACACGAATGTGAAAATCGTTATTAAAAATTCCGATACAGTAGATGTGAATGGCGCTTGTCAAACGAATGAGAATAAATTGAAAGACACTGTCGCTGATAGAAAATTGAAAGACGTTGCTAATATTCCTAACTGTACAAATATGTTTGAATCAGAAGCAACAGAAGGAAATAATGGAACAGCATTGCCCAACTACTCGGTTGATGAAGTGTCATCTGTGAAGGTAGATGTCCCAGTTGATAGAACAAAAGGTTAGTGTTACCACATCCTAATATCAATGAGAACGAAATAATTTGACAAAGAAAATAAAGGAAACAATTAGGTTTTATTATCTGTGTATGTTGTAGAGGATGAAGCTAATATAACTGAAGAATCGATGGATAGTAAACCGTTAGAGCAGGAAAAACCATTGCTACGAGTGCGTTCATTTGCGAGACATCCGACCACGTGGAAAGATGGATCTGAGAAAGGAAAGGAGTCAAGGGTGGAGAAAAAATTGCAAAAAGACAAGCCAGCTTCGTCGCTTTCCAACAGTTTTGTAGATCTCACGTTGGATATGTCGGATGAAAACAACAGTTGTGCGAATACTGGAACCGAATCGAAAATGTTACCACGTATGCATGATAAATTAAAGGTGATATTTGCACCAACAGTAGCTGCAGCAAGTGGGATGAAGCGATCAGGTACAAACATAGTCAAAGCTCAAGACCTCTCGAAATATTACAAAGTATTGAGCCCTCGAGTCGCGAATCCAAATGGTGCAGCGAGATTACAAAATGGACAAATGATCGCGCCAATGCAAAATATACTGGTTACAGCCAAACAGCCCACAGTACTATCATCCATAGGACAACCTATCAATAAAACGCAAAACGCTGTTTTAAAACTTCAAGTAAGGCAAAACAGTGAAAGGAATGTACAAATTCAACCTAAAAACACGTCGGCGGTTGTTCAACACGACCAAACTATCTAGCAACTACAGAGAAAGGATACGTCTGTACCAGAGCACACGTATCTAAAACGGAAACGCAATGTGATTCGTTTAGATCATTGTTACACGAAAAACATTCACTAACGACAGATGTCCAAATGGATTACATTCGGTAAACTTAATAATTTTCTACGGAAATTTTGTAATTTATGAACAGAAGAAACTGTACAAGTACAAGGATACGTTACACTTAATAAATTTTTCATGAATACCAGTGCATGATTTCCGTATGGTGGATAATATATCTTAATTTACATTTATCAATACAACAACTTGTTATGCGCAAGACATGTTAGCCAATATAGTTTTTGTTAGAAGAAATTCTGGCTCTGTGAGTTTTTCCACGATGTTGAAGTGATCGATGTGTTCGCGAAGTAACAGATACTGGATGTCATCCACCATCGTGACGAGTTTCTAAAATAAAAAGAAAGAAACATGAAAAAAATGTCTTTCTATGAAATGAATAGGTGTAGAAGACATCGATAACAAAATACATACCTGAACACATTTGCGTGATTCATCTATAAACTCTGGACTATCGCATTCTCCGTCAGTCACAATAACTTTTAATGCACTAATGGATTTGTTCTTTGAAGTGTCGAGACTGGTGAAACTATATGCCGTAATTTCATCTCTGGAATAATACATTTCAATAATAATTTGAATGTAACATGGTTTGTCTCAAAAGTATTCTTTAGTCTGCGGATTTCATGCATCTGTAGAATGTATTTATATATTTAAGACTTAGCACAGTAAAAAAGTTTTATAAGAAAACAATGAGGATTTTATATTATGCAGGGTCTTATGGGCCCTTTTGTAAAGTAAGCAAATTTTTTTATGATTTCAGTTTCTGGGAATTACTCCATGAAAATCTTCAACAGTGATTAAGCATTGCATGAATATTAAATGAATATTCATCCCAATTCAATCCAATTTGACCCAAACTTTTAATATTTAATTATGAATATTAAAATTTTTGGTAAAAAAGAGATTTTCATGTTAATAGGTTTAAATATAGAAAATTGAGAAAGATGCAATATAAATTTTAACATGTTCACAGGAGAAGACATATTCAGAACTGTTAACAAAAAAAGGCAGAATCATTATGAATAGTGAGTGTAAATATGTGTGTTTGTAATTTCAGAACGTGTATTCGAAAAAAGTATTACATACAATTATAATTAACCCTAGATATATATACACATACATCATGATTTATTTAACACCCTAGATTGTAGTGAACCTTGATCTTTTGTTAATAAAAATTCGTATTTCAAGAATGAAGTTTTAGAAATGTTAAAATGAAAATGAAATACATTAATAGAATATCTCATAAATATATGTGCATCTATTTTTATAAAAGCATCTGTGTAGTTCTGGGGTTGATTTTAATGATAACATTTGGAAAACCATTTTTTGCTTTTGAGATAAGCCACGTGGACGTTGCATTTATGTAAAATTCACAGGATCAATGAGAAACTTACTTTGTAAGGTTTAATTTGTCGTTGATAGTCGTATTGAGCAAAGGGTTCAGATCATAAATTCCCCCTATTAAGACAAGACCTTTTAACAGATTCATGTACCCTTGTTCCATCATTCTATCCAACCATGACTCGTCAAATAAAAGACTCGCTGCCAAATGTGCGCCTGCACTGTGTCCAGCCACCCAAACGCAACTAAACATATCATTTGTTTAGAAATATTTCAATTCGCGTTTACAAAATTATAAATCTATGTACATTGATATTTAGTTATGCTTCTGAGACTTATGTTTTATTTAAGTAACCAGTTTGTGACGCACCTGCTTCCGTCGATTGAAGCTAATTTTAATATCTTCTCAATTGCCATTTTTATTTCGGATACTATGTCTCCGAGCCTGACTAAAATAAACAATTGTATCTATTAGTTGTATTATTAACTGTAAAACAATGAGGTAGAGAGGAATATGGAATTACCATGAGGACATAAATCGTAGCCAACAGTTATAACTTTGATTCCTTGAGCGACGAAAACGGGTACTGCGAATGTTGCCACATCTCTGCTACCTTCCTGCCAGTATCCACCGTGGATGTACACGAATATTGGAGCATCTAAAGTGAGCATAACGTATTAGAACTTAGAACGAAAATTAAACAATGGAAACTGAAACGAAGTGCTTTTACGCACCTTTGGGTAAATCGGTTCCGTATACGTCGTATTTAGCGGAATCTGAGTTTCCGTATGGAATATCCAGTTCGCAATTTACGGTACTACGCGCCTTCTTCGTAACTGTAACAAATTGTTACCTTTAGAAGTTTAATTTAACATTCGAAACAAATTTATATCGCCGATGTTAGTTTATCTACGTTGAAAAATGAGAATTGTACTGTTTTCCATCTAAAGTTGTAAGCGCAGTTATGGGAGATACCATGGTCATCTCTATAAAAATTTTCTTATGATTTATTTTTCCGAAAGAAGGGTACTTCGAAAAGCCGACCACACATGACAATTAAAATAATTAGAATAATTTTTATAATTAGGTGATACCCAGTATTACAATCATCTTTAAATAATATCATTTAACTTCATCAAGATTTTGAATTTCATTTAATTTCATTTTAATTCGATCATCTTTGTATAATGTTATGTTTATTACAAAATTTATGTATATAATTCTGCATAAGTACATATATGTTGTATTTCTTATCATGATAGAAATAAGGTTTTTTCTTAGGATACATTGTTTAAATCACAAGGTGGTAAGGAATGTTCCACCCGGATAAAAGATTTTGAATAAAGACTAAAGCTGAACAAATGTTGAAATACAGTGAACTACGAGTAAAAATCTGATGGTACCTCTCCATTTATACTTGATGGTCATTTCTATTTCTACAAATTACCATAGTCTCACACTTGCTATTTACCTGTTGTAGCGTATTCGTAGTAGTGCATAAGTATCTCCTCAGGTCGGAATCTCTTGCTCCATCTGCTTGGCACATATCTCACCTCGTGATCCTGCAAAGATCCTCGTAGATCATTTTTGAATTTCTCAAAATAGCGAACATTTTAATGAATGGATGGCTAACATGCACGCACCGAGATAGACATTTTCGATCGATAGTTGCAACGAATTTAGACAACGTCTGTACGATGTAAAGCTTTTGCAAGTTTGATTGCTGTTTTAGTTAGACGCAACTGTTCACTCGCATACTATCACTGTCAAATCACGTCTCCGATTCAAAGTTGCAGTTTCTGCGGAACTCCGGAACACTTTGAAACTCGTCTGCAGGATTTCCACCTGGAAGTTCAAAGCAATATTAATGGCAACTACGACTGGATATTCATTTACTTGAAATTGTCCCCGTTTTCCGTGAATCATGCAATTAAATTCGATGACAATTTCCGAGTATTTCTCAGCTAGATCGAGCCACTGTTACGTACCTTCAGTGCACGCGAGTAACTATACATATAAGTAAGCCCGCGGAGGTTCTCGACACTATGTAATGCAGCCAGACATTTTTTTCTTTTGGCAACGAGATTACGTGGCAGTATATCTACTTGTTTCACTGATTGCTTCGCGATACCTCGACTCTGTATTTCTCTTTAATCTTTATTAGTAACTTTAATCGCTTGTCTCACATGTTTTTATTCATCATGTGACCTCGTCAATGTCTATACATTAAAGTCCAAGGTAACTTATTACACTTAAATCAATTTATAGTATTGTAATGAAAACTTTCTGTAACTCAAAAGTAAAACTATGTAGGAAAAATGTTTATAAAATATCCTTGTTCGCTTCACTGTGTTCTACGGAGAGACAACGTTAATGAAATGTTTATTGACAAATATATACATATACATAGTCTACTAATTCGTACAAATGAATAATTGTATACTAATATGGGCTTATTATTGCTCCATGCATATAATAACCGAATTTAATAAAATAGAGCCAATGAGTACTCAAGTAAGAACAGTTATATGTATCTATGTTCGAAGTTAGCTAATTTTGTCTTTGCGCATACGAACCTTTATTATCTTAGGCGAATCGTCATGCTCATATTATCAACAGTTAAAACACTATATAACCGTTACAAATACACAACGTGCAAAGTTACGTAACTATGGTTATGTAACGCTGTATAATCGTTTAACGATACTGTACGTTAAATGTTTCTGTAAACAATTAATGTTGGGATGGGTTCTTTTAACCTGGTAAACTAGATAACTTTATTCGCGAACCAACCATAGAAGCATTTGTAACGAAACAATTCAAACAAACTTTGGAAATTTAAAAATGAGTAGAACAAATGATTCGATAGAAATTTAATGGTTTATGAAAATTCGACGGGGGGGGGGGGTTGAATAGATTAATTATTAAAACGTTTGACCGGTAAAACTTTTTGTAGTAATAAAATGTTAACAAACATTTTATGAGAATAGTTCATGAAATTTTAGTGGAAGTGAAAGTTCTTTGTTTACGCAAAATGTATAATATATGAAACAAACGGTCCATTTGATCCATTGCATATTATATACAACATTTATCCTGGCACAGGATAATAAATAATTTTTCTTGTAAATATAATGTAGTCGAGCGAATCGGCATATTTGTAATATTTGAAAACTGGTTGGCTCGTGGAGCCTGTTCTTCGCATTCGGTAGGGTTGCTGAACGTCTGAAGGAAATTTTTACGAGTCGATCGAAATAAAGGCGGACAAGGTGAAGTCAGGCTCCGAACGCAGAGCAAAAGGTGAAATATATCTGTTAAAAATATACAGAGGCTATTGCATGTTCACGGAGAACGTAGCGAGAATAGGCTACAAGGGTCGGAGAGATTGAAAACCAGAAAAACCGGTCCCTTCCTTTTGGCCCCACTCTTCGGTAACGCTCACCATTCTCTCTATGGAGAAGTCACAGGTAGGCCCCCGTAGCAGCTGATGTATCGAGTATCGTGCCACGTCGACGCCTACCCGCAGACCACAGGTAAGAGGAACCTTTCCCAGTCAAAAATTCGTCGTCGGTTCAAAAGAGATTTCTTCCACAGAAATCGAGCAATCAAATTCGAGCGGAGCCATCAACCACGCGCAAGTTTGCTGCGAACCATCCACTAGCTACAGTAGCGGACGAAACTTCATAAAAAGCCTATTTTATTATATTTCGCCTGTAATAGAAATATTACTTTTCCATTCCATCTATCCTATCGGTATCGAAATAATTAGATTGCGGATTTCTATGCAAAATAAAAATTGTTTGCATCGACTGCAAGATATATATAGAACTATCAAATAGAATATTATTTCTTTTCTCGATAATTTGAATAGATGAAAAGTAATTTTAAAATCAGTTATTTCAAACAATGCGAGAAAATGTTACGTACAAAAGTTGTAGGGTTTATAAGAATGTACATAATATAATATAAATGGTATTCTTGCAGGTGGAACATCTTTGTTTTTTTTTAATTAATAAACTAAAAGAATTTTATATAAAGGTTATCGAAATTCCAATTCTAATTTTAAGTCTCATCTCAAGAGACGAGGCAATAAAGTACCAGCATGTGTCCTTTGCTGCTTACCTGAGAAGGGTAACATCAACTCTGTCGCGCTGGACGGCTATGCTTATGTTTACGTTTACTGCCTCGTCTCGTTAGACAAGGTATAGATGCTGTTGAAGAATACGAACATTGTAAAGTGAGAATAGTACAGTCAGAAAACTATTTTACTGTATTTAATTATTCAAGAGAAGCGGGAAAAATTGAATCAGAAAAGTATTAAATATAAAGAAGCCGCAACAAAATATCATTCACAAAATTCGTTAATATTATCGTTAATATATTTTTATTTTTATTAAATAAGACAGGTCGATAGAATCCAATCTGATTTGACTTGTACAATTTGAAACAAAGGTGTAATGTCAAAATGAATTAAAATCGCGTAAATCTAAATGTGTGCTATCTTTTTATACCTGAGTGTACGAATAAACGTGGCGGCCTAAATGCAATGGTAATTTTTCGTAGAAATTGAAGAGTCAGCCGGACACCTCTTGAAGACCCGGGTCAAATAACGCTCGGGCATTGCTATCCGAGGGTTGACGGATGATCAGTCGGTCTGTTTCTACGGTGGTTTCCGCTTGGACGTCTAAAGACTCAATTATACCGCTAATGAAACCGCAACGGCTCGGTACCCGGCGGCAGGACCGGACGAGATTTTGCCGATTTCGCCGTGTTTTTCTACGCGAACATCCTGAAAGCTCGCCTTGATGGCCCTTCTCAGTTTACGTATCTCGCAACCGGTTTCCAGAGTGCATACTGGGTTAATTTATTTGACCCACCGACTACGCTCGCCTCCAATTAGTTACCACGGACATTAAATACGTATCCTTTTATATACGTACTGCCCTCGGCAAAATTCAGGATCGCGCACTCGAATATCGCCGCTATTAATAGCACAATGATTCCCCCACAGATGGTCGGTGATTTTCTATCGAGTCATCCTGCATGGTAGGCGTGAAACGCATTACTATTTAATCTTGCGAGAAAGAGAGAGAGACAGACAGAGAGAGAGAGAGAGAGAGAGAGATTCCCACGCGTATTCGCATTCCTTTCCCAACCCGTTTAAACCAAGTTTAAACCTTCGATCTTTGGGCTGGCCAAGTAGTCCGGTGCTAGAGAAAGTGTATTCGTACCTTTAACTCGAACTTTTCACAGCGAGACTGACTTTTTCGGTGGGAACATTTTGACCTGCGTTCACGTACATCTTTTGAGCTACAACGTATCGGCAGAGCCGGATTAAGCCCAGTAGCAGAAGTAGCAAATGCTACGGGCCCCGCGCTTGCGGCAGAAAAAGCCCTGGCTACTATTAACAGATATTTCTGCTAAAAAAAGGTCCTTCATTGTGTTTTGTTTTATTATCATGCAAAACCTAGGGCCCCCAGGTAACATTTAATCCGGCGCTGCGTATCGGTCCCGCCTAGCTCGAAAAGTGTTGCTGCACACTATTACGTCGCTGGGTCAGCATATACGTATACGAGAGTTGAATTTCCAGAAAACAAGAAAAAATTTCCAGAAAACAGGAAAGAATTTCCAGAAAACAAGAAAGAATTTCGAGAAATCAAGAATTTTCAGAAAACGCAAAAGTAGTACTTCCGAGGGATCCCTAGATAAAAGACAAACCCAGCGCACGTTACTACTCGGATGTTCTATTTTTGCGTTCCCTGGAAATGGTTTACAAAATTTACAAAATTTAGCCTGTCAGGGGGAGAGGCTTGAGGGGGGAGAGGAAACATTTTTTTATGCAACATGCATAATGCATAGGCTACGAGTAAATTCAGGTGGTACAGTTCAGTGATCCACTCTGTATATTACGAAATCAAAACATTCTGAATGAATTCTAAGAAACAAAGATGAGATAAAAATGTCTCTTTTAGTTTGAGCATTTGAATCAGTCGAAAAGGATAGGTGAATTTACATTCATTCTTTTTTATAAATTCATCAAATTCACAGGGTTAGTTATCATATGTATATTAGCTGTACTATATTCTTATATCCCTCAATGAAATTTTTGACTTTAGATAAACTGGGAAGCAGATACCATGTAAACCGCCAATGAAAATATTAACGCTACTGATTATTTTAATGTGTCTATAGATAAAAACTGTGTTTACAAGTAAACCGAGCTTGCAAAGTTTAAGCAACTTTTCAATAAAAGTGTAATCAAAACTGGAGTTTAAAATGAAAACGTTAATCACGCTTTTCTGTTTAACAAGGGAAATGTACAAATATTTTTCACGGAAAAAGAAGAAAGAAATTCCTCCGTTAATACAAGAAAGTATCCCTGCCGAACTGGGAGCCTAAGTCACTCGAAGCTCAGAACGAAGAAGATTTTTCTATTGGTTCCTCAGATCCCTCGGAGTGGACACACTCGCAAGAGTATGGTCTTACTATTTTCGTTGGACGAAATATCCTGGCTGTCGAACCTGTTTGGTCTCGTCTTGGAACGGTGTGAACAATCCCTAAAGGTATGCATACCTGTGCTGTGAATATGTTTCTCACGAGAAACGTGAGTAAGCAACAGTGTTAGTCAGCGTCTTTTCTTCACAATAACTACAGTACTGGAAATGCCAAGTATGATAATAGATACGCGTCCGATTGTAGCTAGATACGGATAGGATACTCGAACGCAATGGAATCGATAGTTGCAATTGCAACGATTGCTTTTGTACATTTCACTTGTAACAACTGTTCTACGCTTTTAAGCCGTTTTATGTGACACGTTTATGGGATTTTAAATTTTTCTAGACAAATTTGAAGAAAGTGGAACCACATAAAATCTCATTTCCAATGGAAATAGCAGATTTTATAATCTCAGATTTTTTGAAAATCGTTAAAACCATAAATGCATAAAGATCCGCAGTCCAATGACGAGAAATGCTAAACTCCGTATTCTATGCATTTATGGCAAAAGCGAGTAGGTGCAATTTAAAACAGTGGAAAGAGTAAAAATCTTTAAGGGTATGAATATAGTCGTAATATTTTTATTATATTAATGTTACCCGTGACCGATATAAATTTCTATGTAGCTCGTGTGTCTTGCAACCGATGCACGAACTGTTTCTTTTGCATAAAAGAAATCAACAAATTCAAAAAGTCAAACGATAGGTTAGTAGGAAATGAGTAGTTCACTATTTTTCTAATATATCCGGCGGGTTAACAATTACCGTTAATTTTTCCGGACAGAATCATGTAATAAGCAATAACATTATTCAACGAATTGGAAAATTTTAGAAAAAAATTGTTTACGATCCTGCCAGGATTCGAACCTGGAATCTTCTGATCCGTAGTCAGACGCGTTATCCGTTGCGCCACAGGACCGAGCTAGGGGTAGTATTTTCTAACATTCTATGAGACATTTATACAACCGGTGACTATATGTTTAAGAATTAAATAGGGGACAACAACAATAAATGGAGATATTAATACAACACACATACAGCAAAAAATAAAGCTGCGTGTAAATTTTTTTTCAAAAAACATTTTTCAATTCAATTACCCGAAAAGAATGAATTTTTTCAAACAAATGTACACGCTGCATCAAGCAGCGTATCAAGCAGGTATCAAGAAACGGTATAACTTTTCTTTAAACCATTTTTTGATATCTTCTGTTGTTTACGACTTATAAGCATCCACATAGAAAGGGCGGTTCGGATAGAAGGGTTGATATATCCCTTAAAATGAAAAACGGGCACGAACGAATTACAGCTATCTTCTTAGATAGGTCTAATAAATATTTATGCAAAGTTTCATCAAAATTGGAATGTATCAGTCCCCGATGTTTCCTTATCAGCTAATAATGCAAACGAAGACTAGGTTCGGTCGGTGCTGCTCGCCCTTATCGATTTAATAACACTGTCCAACAAATGGTAACCTTCTTGCGCGTCAGTTACCCATAGACGATTTTTGTAGTTTTCGAGAAATCTTTTATAGAACAATTTTTTTGTCAGAATGGTCAGCGGCGGACCGTTAACGTTGGAGCCCTGGGCTAATACTGTTTAGGGGCCTATCCAGTTAAACCAAATTAAGTCAAGTACCAAAAATTTGTGTAGAATTTATTTTTTCTTAAGTTATGAATTTAAATTGCTTTTATTTTTTGGTCGCGAAGGGCACATAAATATGTCAAATACCATGAAGTCCATGCCGAGATCCGTCGCTGAAGTGAAATAATAGCTTTGTAAAAAAACATGTTAAGACTTGTTTTATGGTCTGTGTTAGGTTTAATTATTCAATTATTGGCGCAATCTTCAAATCTAACTGTTATAACAAATTAATAGACTTCGTTTTCTATACAAAATAGTAATGAAAAGTCATTTCAATCTTGTTTGTATCCGCACGGTAGCAGAGATGAGTATCGAATAATTATACCTATTTTTCTTACACAATGATTTGCTTTAATAGATTCGCAATTAGTGAATCAAACCTTCAACTTAAAAGCACATTATCGTTCATGCGATAGAATGAAGCAATCCACGTGACTCATGCTGTAAACAGATTTAGCTGACAATGAGTTTGGTCGCGTAACTGTTTCACGAATCTTCACGTTTTACATTCTTCTATTGGAACTTTAAAACGCTAATGAAACAAGAATTAATTTTTCTTACTACTAGATATTATCACGTCGAATGACAATATAAATAAGTTTACATAACTTTAGTAAATTAATAAAGAGGAACTCTCATTTCCCCTTCAATATTTGTCAGCCTTCCACGTTTCGTTGTCTTAAATCGTGAATGTTGAAAAACCAAGCTCGCAAATTTTAACAGTTTTAAATTTCCACTGATTTTGAAATTTTGGCGGGACACTTTTCCCAAGTTACACTATCTGTAAGACAATGATCCAGTTTAATCAATCTCCAGGTAAATGTGTGTAACAACTACAGTAAGCAGTAACAATGTAAGGGTATAGCGATAAAAATACAAAAATCAGAAACGTTATCTTTTCACGTTGAACGTAACTGAAGAAAGAAGGCGATTCTATTCAAGCAAACTGTAAGTAATCTATCGCCAGATTGCAGATACGAAGACGATCCCAATGAAATTAAGGTGCGAGTCGTTTTAAATAGAATGGAACGTCAGATGAATATCTATTGATAATGGATGTGTTAAGGAAAGGATTTGAATGACAGTGCTCGTGATGTATCTAGCTTGGCAGATGTGTCGCGATACTCGTAATACTTGCTCGGTAATCCAACACTCGGCGACGTATCGCGTTTCAGAATTCGTGGTGATCACGTAAGAATTGTTCAAGAGTTTAAACGTTTGGTCAAGGTTTCGATCGTATTAACCAACAGCAAGATCGATAGGAGGTAGCAATTATTTATCAACGATGATTGCTACTCACCGCAATATCAATCTGGAATCGGATCGAATTTCAAACGTAAAACGATACGTAAAGCTTGGTATATGTAATGCGAAACGTAATGTAGACTTTGCAATTTTCAGCATGCGTACATATAACTACCGCACAGTGAACCACAGTAATATTCGGACACTGTTTTTGATATCAGTTCATACGATTTTTTCGAGAAGTTAGAACAATTAATTTACTACATTGCCCTAATTGGTCCGAATTACAGAGAAAATGATAAAAGTTATTGTTTATAACTTTTTTATATGTGAAATATCTGTGTAAAAATCGGTAGATACGGGGAAAAACTAGAGACACAGAAAGATGCACAAATCCTTGGATTTATTTCAGTTACAGGCTGAAAATCGTGAAAAAACTGCAATATTTCTGACAACAAACTTTACACGTTTGCAGCTTATCGCAACGTTGATCGATTTTTATGAAATTTCTCACTCAATGTGTACGTACGGACGTACGAACAAAAATCTATACGTAAGGTACACGTAAGTATGTACGCGTCTCCCAAATGTCAAAATGTGTTTACGTATCATTCATCTAAAAGTGTACATATAAAATGCACGGGAAAACTATATTGGGCTGTATCGTACATTCAAATTTTGAATTGTCGATCAACATTTTCGATGAATAGAATAAAAGATGGCGTTACCAGAAATTCATCGAAAGTCTAAAAATTCCGTAATCACCTATCGCACGTGGAGCGACACAAAATGACAGACCGCTCGAACTCGAACGGTTTCTACATACAAGTGAAATAGAGAGAGAGTGAACTGCGAACTATAGTTACCAGTCAGAAAAGTCGTTGTCCTGTCAGAACTGCATGACCGTTCGAATGAACGCGAAACGGTTCGTTGAACGGGAAGGTTAAATTCGTAAAATCGGAAATCTCAGAGATACAGCCTTAAATCCTACGGAAACATCGAGACTGGTTCGAGAAGGAAGAAGAAATCCGTTTGTTGACCGGGAAAAAGTTCGAAATTCGAGAGATCCGAGTCGAGCCGCATACATATTTGCTGGTTATTTGCCGAAAATCGTGGAGCATTGTTCGCGAGCGTAAGAGAATCGGGGATCTCTGAGAAGGGTACGCATGCGTACCGAACGAGGGGACCTGAACCGACGGTATCCGATCGTGGACGAGCAGAGCCGACACCGGGCCGAGTTGCCTTTGCGATCCGTTGCCGGCGACGGAAAGTGGGGTTAGGTCTTTGGTAGAGGGACGCGAGAGAGGACGAGTTTTTCTCAGGGCGGTGGAGTGGGGATAGAATCTCGGGTCTCGGTTCTCTTGGTGTGTGCAGCAGAAGCAAACCGTATAGTTTCTCGGTTCCCGAGCAAGCTGTGTGCACGACTGTTGGTCAGAGCGAGACAAAGAGTACCGCGGTGGTCGGAAGAGAGAGGGAACGAGCGACGGTTGAACAGGCTAGAACGAGAGGTGGTGAAAAGGGACGACGAGTGGCTCGTGGAACGAACGGCATGTCCTCGCGTGCTCGTGTCGTACAACGTTTCTGAACGCAGCCATTACGACAGAACCGCTCTCGGTGACGCTTTGCTGCTCTCGGTAGAGCGGTGCTCACGCGCGCAGTGATCGCGGAACGATCGAAACGGGACGCACACGTGTTTCGCCGGAATTTCAAAGAGGATTTCGGTGACGGAAGCGCATATCTGTGTAAGGTGAAACGAAAATAAAAGGAGATTAAACTGTATCCGCGTTTGATCGCGTCCCTATTGTTCGATCACCGGTCTCTCAACGTACCTGTTTTGTTTTAGTGCGTGTACGGAGGTCGAGAGAGAGAGAGAGAGAGAGACGGAGACGCCTTTTGACGCGCGGCGTCGCGTCGCGCATACCTTCATCGCCACCCTGCGGTTCTACCCGACGACCCCAACGACTCCGACGACTATCCACTCGTTTACGAAACCTGAATATATTTTTTAAATATTGCTCTTGTAATTTCGAATTGAAAAAGAACTAACGATCCACGATGTTTGACGTATTCGGCTCGGTGAAGGGGCTGCTGAAGCTCGATGCCGTCTGCATCGACAACAATGTGTTCCGGCTGCATTACAAAGCCACCGTGATCATATTAATCGCGTTTTCGTTGCTGGTCACCTCCAGACAGTACATAGGAGATCCTATAGACTGTATCGTCGACGAGATACCGCTTCACGTGATGGATACCTATTGTTGGATATACTCGACGTTCACGATCCCGAACCTAGTCGGTACCATCGGCAAGGATCTGGTGCACCCCGGCGTCGCGGCCTACGTCGAGGGCGAGGACGAGGTCAAATATCATAAATATTATCAGTGGGTGTGCTTCACGCTGTTCTTCCAGGCGATACTGTTCTACGTACCGCGTTACCTTTGGAAGACATGGGAGGGCGGTAGGATTAAGATGCTGGTGTTGGACCTGAACTGCCCCGTCATGACCGAGGACTGCAAGGCTGAAAGGAGGACACTGTTGGTCGATTACCTGGTGGGGAATTTGCACATGCAGAACTTCTACGCGTTTCGGTTCTTCTTCTGCGAGTTGCTCAACTTCGTCAACGTGGTCGGTCAGATCTATTTCATGGATTTCTTCCTCGACGGGGAGTTCACCACCTACGGATCGGACGTGGTCAAGTTCACAGAAATGGAACCGGAAGAGAGGACGGACCCGATGTCACGGGTGTTCCCGAAGGTGACCAAGTGCACCTTCCACAAGTATGGTGCGTCCGGTACCGTGCAGAAGTTCGACGGTCTATGCGTGCTACCGTTGAACATCGTCAACGAGAAGATCTATGTATTTCTCTGGTTCTGGTTTATCATTCTATCGGTGTTGAGCGGATTGACGCTGGCCTACCGTGCCGCGGTCATTGCCGGACCAAAGCTTCGCCTGGTGCTGTTGCGCGCTCGCTCGCGTCTCTCGCCTTCCGACCACATCGAGATGATCGCGGAGAAATGCCAGATCGGCGACTGGTTCGTTCTCTATCAGCTCGGCAAGAACATAGATCCGTTGGTCTACCAGCAGCTAGTCGCCGATCTCGCTATCAAGTTTCAGGGCAAACAACTCGTCTAGTACCCCCGATATATGATAATTCGTTTTCATCTCTTCTTCTTTTTCCGCTTGTTTGCTCCGAACCTTTACCTTCGATCAACCGAACCGAACAGAACCATACCGAACCGAACGTCCAACGTTCGCAACCGACATCGAGGGGCTTGTGTCGCCTACCGCCGCGATCTAGACACTGCCGCATGCAAGCATTCCATTGTCGTCTTTCCATAATAACAATTTTATTCCCGTTTTTTCGTGTTTACGTTCGCGACGAACAATCCGTCCCCTCGATCGCTCGCGAACACGCTCGTTTGTCGGCGTATCTGCGGAAAGGTGCCCAATCAGAACCAATTCGAACACTAAAATTCTACTTATCTTACATTGTTTTCTTTTGTTTGCTTAGTCGAGCCACACATTCATTCCCTTTCGTATCTCGCCATCTTAAGCGAACGCGCGACTCTGTCGACGGATGAAGATCGCGGGAGAATTCTGGTCTTCGAACCCTACCCGCCATTCTTGCGACCATTAGAAATTTTCTTACTTTAGATATCCGTGTATATCTATTTTTTTTTTTTTTTCGTTAACTCGTCGACTGCCGCGGCAGTATACGCTACCGTTGTCCAGATAGCGGATTCGACGCATTTATAAATCCTGTTGTATATTACATTCATCTAACTGGAACGATTGAGAAAATATAACTAAACGGAGATTCTGTATCTCGGCAATGAATGTAGACAATTTTTATTCTGCATAAAAATCCGCAATCCGGTGAACGGTTGTCGATCATCGACGCGTTAAGAAACGGGGAACGCCTTTGCCTCTTCCGTGGGCGAGTATGAAATTAGATGTTGACGCGTCGAGAGTTCGCGGCGAGTGACAGTGCCAAAAAAAAATGCGCGACAACGATTTGTCTGGAGATAACAGTCGGCACCGATGGTTGACTCTCATTTTTGTTAGGCCGTGTAGCTGTTTTAATCCGAGGGTAACAAGTGGAGAGATAAGGGAGCGATTCACCTTCTCCGACTGATATCTCCAGATTCCAGATACGTTTTCCGAAGCATCAGGCAACAATGACGAGGAAACATTCGCGAAAGAGCTTAGTATTAAATTCCTCCGAACTGACTTTGGAGGTCTTCGTAGACTTTGATTATGTGATAAAATGGGGGACGACGTTAGTTCTTTTCTCTCTCCCTAACGCATTACCCTTCCCTTTCGCTCTCCTCGCCGAGCTGTATGCATCCACTGAAGAACAAAGAGAAACTTTTTTTTAGCCGATTTTTTGATGATTTAGAATTCTTTTATCGAGTTGCTCGTGTGAAAGATCGTTCTGTCCTTCGTCAGCTGTATTGTAATTAACACTGCCAATCCTGCGTATGCCATAGACAAAATAACTATGTTTAGACGTTTTACGATAAAAGTAAAATATTATTGAAAACAGGTGCTCCGGTCTGGACAGATTGTTTCTGCAAATGGACGTGATTCGGTTTTTTTTTTGTTAAAAATAATGATAGCTTCGAAAAAATTCCTCTATGTTTTTTCACGTGGACACGTAGATTTAGTTACTGTAGGATTTCCAATTGTGTTATTCATGATAATCGAATAATCAACATATATCCTTATTTTCGAAACTTCGTCGTTCCCTCGGAATCGTAATTTCACTGTCTTACCAGTTACATTTCATATCGTAGACGTAGGCATTACATCTGTATATTGTAGACAGTCTTATCAAATCGAAAATATAAATTTATCATATATATATATATATATATATATATACATATTTTATATATATATATACATAGCACGGATATATAGAACGAAATAAATGAGAATAAAAGAGTAAAAGTGTGTGTATGTGTGTGCGTGTGTCAGAAGTGAAATGAATGAGTGTTGAGAGCAAGAGAAAAAAAAAGAAAAGACAGGCAGGTAAACATTTCAGACTAACTAAATTCTCTGAATACGTCTTTGTTGAGGAATCGTATTTTGAACATCCAGAGCGATCATCTATTATAATATTTCATCGAGGGGGAATCAGGAAATAATACAAATAGAAAAGTAGAAGAAAATGGACGGAAAAGTCTTGTTCGCGTTGAAAATTTTTGCCGATTTCTCTGCAGACTCGATTCCCACGTCGCTCCGCCGTTTTGTGTAATCGATGTAAGCAATGTAATTCGACGAGAAAGTTCGCGTAGAGTGGCTACTAAAAAGACAATAAAGCGCCTAGTGATAAGTAGACTGCAGATGTTTGTGGAAAATAGATATATTCTTTTAGCAACATTTCACCTTCGGTAGGTTGTAATATCTCCAGCAGCCTCGACGGAAGACTTTGTTTGGATCCGTTCAGATCTCTGTTCAATCGATATTTCGGATTTTATAAATCTTTTGCCAATAGTTCGATGAGGCTTGTAAAACGTAGATGGAACAGATCCAGGCACGGATCTGACCGAAGGGGTTCAACGCGTAGAAACATTCCAAGCGAAATCAACATTTAATCGCGGCTTTTTCGGGGGCATCCGCAGTCTGACGATAGATAGATAGTATCTGCAATGATTCGCGAGAAAAGTCCATGCTCAAAGTAAGACTGCCAAGTATAACCGAGACACTCCATATCATCGTGATTCTTGTATTTTGTATTGTTATTTAGGATCATTCACGTGAATAGAATTTGAACACCTTCCCCCCCCCCAACGACTTTGTCGCGTTTTATTTTCCTTCTTCATTCCATCCCGGTTTCACGTGAGCTTCGTTCCCGTTCGATCCTTCGCGAGACACTTGCATAATATTTTTTTTTTTTATTATTACTTCATCCCCGTTTTCTCTTGTGTTTTCTTTCTTCTACTTTTAACGTTACATCCGTTAGTAATTGTAGTCGATACGTATTTATAATTATTAATCGGGCCCGATCGTTTCCGGGGAGCTTTCGTTCCATCGTATGATAGGATTGCGTCAAACAAGATGCACAGAGTTGATGGGGGCGTCGCGCCGTGTTGGTTCTAACGCCTTCGCGTGTCGGAATAGTTGTTTCGTAAAACTATAGTGTCTTACAAGTCCCATCATGTGAAACGGCAAACCCGTCGGAGATAAATCGAGAGAGAGAGAGAGAGTGAGAGAGAGAATGAGTGAAAAAGAAAGACAGAAAACTGTAACTGATTGTTAGAAGTGCCGATTCTGCGAGTATATTGCGACTAATGAGTGGGAGCTACGAAATCTATGTATTCGTAGATAGTGATAGTGTATTGTTAGTGCATCGGTCCGATGAATTTCCATGCTGACTAGGAGCAACATATATTTTAATATACATACGAACTCATACCATGCACGCGCCACGACGTACGTGCTTCCTCGCGCCTTTAGATGCGATATATATATATATATATATACACATATATATGTAAAATATATATTTTATATTTGTATATATATAAAATATAAATATATATTTTATATTTATATATATATATATATATAAAATGCAGGGCGGAGCACACAAATGGACACACCTGAATTACTTTAAGGTCATATGATAAGGCTGTTTAAAGGAAAGCGAAGCTGAGTATAAATTCTTTTAGTTTCTTTTTTTTCGCTATTCCTATTACAAACAGTTTGATTTTACTTTCAACAGTTCTACCATATAGCCATGAACGCCTCCTTAGGCGTCCTTATACTTGGTTCTTTTCATTTTTGTGCTCCACTTCGTGTAGAGTTATATATAAATATATATATCTATATATATAGTTATATTAACGACCCAGCTAGATGAGAATTGCTGGACGAACGAGTGATAATCGATTAGTAATGACAATTTATGCGTTATTCTCCTGCTCTATCAATAATACTGTTCTTTACTCGTTGATACTCCTAGCTATTCATTACGAACGAGGGATTCGTAATTTCTGCGATCGAACGTCGACTAACGAAATTTTCAAGTTTATGTATGTATATGAGTCGCTTACGCGAGAGAAGAACTATTGAAAGGCAGTAGCCAGCGTTATATTGTATGGCTGGCCGTTCATACGCCTTTAAAACACGCTTTCTGAGGACTGACAAATACTGCCCGAGTATCCTATATTTTCGTACGAATGTTCTATTGTTAAACTGAACAAATAAACGTCAGCGAGTAATCGACCGTTCCAATCACTTCTTTCAGATCTGGTTTCCTTCTTTTCTGGGCCTTTTCCTATGTTTTCTCCAAAGGCTATACATATAATACTTCGACTACAACAAAATAGAATTTGATTTCAGTTTAAAGGAAATTAATACCAATACACATCTATTAGACTCAGGGGTTAAGCAAATGAAGTGAAACAGTTTCACATTTGAAGGGATGGTCAACCATTTTGATGAAGTACGCAAAGATCATCGATTTTCGCACATATAATTTTCTGAAACTTCAACAATAACAATAAGATTTGTACATTAATCTCGTTCGATCGATGTCGGATAACTTTTAATCCATTGATTAAAGTGCTAACGTTCAGTGTTGAGTGCAGCAGCGAGGTTGCACTCTTATACATTCATCCTCTTGGCTCTCAGTCTTTCTCACTGTCTTAACAGATTCCATTGCTCTTTAGATTGTGAACATTGTTAGACGATGTTTTGTATTGAAAACTATAATAGCAAATTCGAAGCGGAAATTGTCTAAGGAACCACCCCTGTCAAAGTTCTCCGACATTTTTTGGACACCCCGCATACATAAATCGATAAAAATAGTCCGATTTGCATCGTGTTTAAACTTATTTTAATCGGGAGAATCTCGGCTGTCAAATGGTACTGCAATGATACAGGTAACACGACAATTACTGAGAATGAGATTTTCTTTATTCATAATTCACATCATAAAATTTTCATGAGACATAAATGCATAAAAATCCGCACAGTCTAATTTACTACAAATAGCAAATTAATTATTTTTGTACTTTTAACATTTCTAATAACAGTTATTGTCTAGTCTTAGATGTCGGCAAAGCTGTTTTATAATTAGACTAATTACAAATAAATTGCAAATGCTTTATCTGACCTGTTGAGTGACATTGAAATGCAGCACGCGTTCGAGCATACCGTTGTAATCTACATCGTTTACTTCTTCTGTGCATGCGTAACAGTCGTATGTCTCGACTATGAATTACTGACGGGTCAAAACGTGAAATTTCGCGTTGATCAGAAAGTCGGAACACCTGTAACACGCAAAACCTCGTCGTCATCCTATCTGACGTGCTAGCACTGACAATGAGATAAATACTGTATCTCTCGCATCTAAAAAAAACCTGCTGAGTGTTTAGATAAGACTAGACGCGGTGTTTTTTTCTTATTTCTGATTTCAGAATGATTGCAAAACAGAAACTGTCGGTGTACTCGCCGCAGATATGGAATTTACTTTAAACAAGGTTTCTACGATGGTTTTATCAAAAATTTACTAATTTTATCAAGTTTATTAGACGAAATATAAAGTTGATTTGGGGTACGAAAATTCTAGGTAACCGCGTGTACCCGTGCGAAATTGAATTTCCGCTTAATCCCGACCTTTCGTTCAACTTTATACCGATGACCCTGCGCAATAGCGACTAACACACAGCGATGGAATTTATTAAATAGCCTAACGACCGCGCTGCCGCAGGGGCTATTTGCACGTGCATGTGTGCTCCGATTAGAGATTAATGATCAGTAAAACGAACCTCGACGCTTGTTCGAGGATATTCGAGGTCCAACCAATTTCAGATCCCTCGATCAGCGCTGCGCTGGGGGACACGAGCAAAATTATTCTCATTTTGCTGATTAGTAACCCGACCGTGCAGTCTTAACGTCAATGTGCCGTGAAATCGTACTATTATCTTGCTCATGAATTATCTAAATCAGCAGTGCAATTATTTTTCGTGGAATACACTATTGTTTATACAGGGTGATTCAGCTAAGCGTACCATCTAAATTACTTGTAAACTGCTCGGTATGTGAAGAAATTATTGAAACGAAAGTTGTATAGCTGCTAGCGTAGCGTACAACTGGACGCGTAGAAGGTTATATGAAGGTCAACTTTGTATTTTTTAAATGGTATCGTATATTTTTTAATGCACTATTTAACGCTATTTGTTATTCCCTATATAAAAGTACTAAATCACTTATGGAAAAAATCAATAATTTAGATGATATTTTCATTTGAATGAAATGAGTATGGGAGTTAGTACTATACAGCTCTTAGCAATCACTTTTCTGAACCGAGTACTCGGAAGTTATGTTATTCTAACGTTTTTTAAGTAGAACATTTTTGGGACACCTCGTATTTCTTTTGCTCATTACTAGACATCAGGACGAATTTAACGAGCTTAAAAACAAGCACTTAATTTTATCTAACGGAATAATACGGCGAAAACTCCATTTAGAGAAACTACCACGGCTTAATGACCTTTCATTAAGGTTTTATCTAAGCAGTGATCAGTTCTAGTCTTTTAACTTAACAATTAATATTCTCCTTATTTACAATTTATCAAGTGTATTTTCTCTGGTAATTGATCGATAACATATATACCGCTTAATAAGAATCTTGTCTTATTTGGAAAGTCTTCAATCAAATTCGTTCGGAGAAATATTTATAAATGTGCAATTACTCCAATCGTGGAAATGAATAAAGTATAGATATTCGTATAAAGTAATAAAATTCTAAAAATTCATATTCATTATTTTTAAAATATTAGTTTTTCTACTGTATTTCAGAGTAATTATGAAATCAATTTTGATATTCATGTCCCCTGTTTGAATCATAAATCACATTTATAGTTCCCAGCGTAATAAGAATTGATGGAAGCGACACTTTGGTAAGTGGATTAACCCCTCTCACTGCAATTTATTCACACACCATGAATTTATACATTAACTAATTTGAGAAAGTCACAAAGGTAACTATAAACATTTCCAAATAATATATCACATTTTAATTGATTATATAAATAACAAAGAACATATTTATTGGGTATACATTATTTAAAAAATTACTAAAAATTTCGATAGATACACATTCACGTTATTTTGTATAAAGTAATAGAAAATGGTCACATGTAGTGCTCGGTAAACTTAATAATGTTAAGCAACTTATTTTTAGGAAGGCTGACTATTGGGTAGAGGCTGAAACAAGGTACATATACCTTATTTTTCGTGTATGCAGCTAACATAAAATACACAATTTACTTAACGCTAAAACTACCGACCATCAAAAGTGACTAACGTGTATGGTATTATAAAAATAACAAGATTAAATTTATTTGTATTTTATATATAGTGGAGTCAAAAAATATATTGAATCAATTCCCATGAAAACACCTTTAGAATCTCAATAACTGTCAAATAAAAAATCTAAAATGGCACATTTGGCCCCTCGTGGTAGGTTTAGTGTTAAACCTACAAGGAAATATAAGCTACGTTGTTAAATTGTACATACTACTTTGTTCAAGGGTCTGCAGTATGCTAGTTGCCACGTAACTAATATCATGGGTTGCGTAAAATGGTTGCTCCCAGAGGGCTCGAAATTACACGTTCCAGGTAAACGAACTCGGCGAGAGTAAAACGAGGAGAGGGGATGGGTCTTCTGACTTTTATGGTCCGTCCTAAAATGCAGATAATAACGGTTCTACCCAGTCCCATTTATTCGAAGCGTAGTCCTAACTTCTCTTTTGTTCTCGCAGGAACACGCGTTCGAAACCTACAAGAGACTTACTACAAGCTCCGAGCAGCGTCTGATTCAACAGCGTCTAAATCAACAGCTAGCACGTTGCATACTAATGAATCGGACGATTACACATCGGAACTATTTCTTTCTTATTATCGATGCCGTGGAAATGAAAAGAGAAATGCAGCTTATTCCCTTATTTTAGGAACTGGTTTTCTAAGTGATAAAGGAGAAAAGAACTCTGCAAGCGAATGTTTCGTCTAGCGACTCCACAATGGGTGCTGGCAAACCGTAAATAGGCAGGTAGGTGTACCGGCGTACCTGAGAATGATGAAACCCGCTGTATATACGTAGTACAGGAATGGAGAAACCAGAGGACAGAGTTTTCTTTGGAGGATCTGTTCGGTTTCAAGCCGGAGGCAACCGCATCAGGGGCAACGGCCGGTCAAAGTCCTACCTTCGACATTCTATCCCCTCTTACTCCTTTGTTCCTGTCCTTCTTGATCACCGTTCCTTCTTTCTTCGTGACCTTACTCCTTTTCCACCTTGGTTTCGTACCTGTTTATCTTCTTGTCCCCTTGCTTGCGTGCCTTCTTCCTCCTCCACTCTCTTTCCAGCCATCCGAGTTCCCTAATTCTTTTCATTACTCGCTCGTTCTGCAGCCGTGGATTCATGTTTGAAAAATTCTTTATTAGACTGCGGATGTTTATGCAATTTTTCTGGACGATTTCGTTAACAAGCAAAAGAAATATTAACCCCTTGCCGTACCATTTTCTTTACAGTTACAGTGATTAAAAACGGCTTTACGCACAAAAATGTCGCAGAAGGAAAAAGAAAATGTTTTTTTTTATATGCTTAAACATTGATTACAAACGAATCAAATTTTATTTCATCTAAAACGAAACGCGTAACATTCACGTTCGTTAGACTTTGTTGAAAACCTTCATCACCCCTGTAGCTCGTCAAAATACGGCAAGGGGTTAACGAAGTTTTAATCCGAAGTTTCGGTCCTATTTACCGGGCACAAGAAATTTCTGATAACAAATTAATCAATTAATTTCTTTTTTATGTCGCAGGTCAATTCAGATTCCGTTAAATCACTGAAATGGTAGTTTCTCGTTATTTGATAATATAAGTTCCATATCTGACGGATGTATTTTTTAATGGAATAAAGCTGCTGTCAGAGAGTGATCGTCAATCAAGTTAATCATCGTATTTGTCTTGCTATCGATGTGATTAAGTGAAATCATCGGGTTGATATAGATTGTCGAAGGATTGTTTCGTAACTTAGGCTTGTGCTAGATACGATGATCACGTATATCATCGATGAACGTGGAACACCCACGTACCCTCGCCGTATGAAATTACTCCTACCACGTAGAATAATGTGGATCGATCCTTTCCCTCGATATTGCCGATTTAAATATAAAATCTTCGATAAGTATGGAATTTGAGGTTGAACTACCGTGAGGAACTAAATTTATTTTTATCACTAAATGAGTAACATTATGTTTCGAACGGAAATTTTATTCAATTTTAATTCAACACTAGGACCACGTCATTTCGACAGGCTTCAAATTGTTTAATCTCCCATTGTTGAGGTTGTAAAGATGCATTTGTGGGGAATTTATTCCATAAGTTTATTTCTTACGACACGACGAGAACTAAGGAGAAATGAACTTTTCCTGTAAAAATTGTTGTTAGATTAAGTTATAAAATATAGTTTTTGAAAGCAAAGTAATAATGTAATTTAATTTTATCGGAGTCTGTGTTTTATTGTGCAACGGATAAACTATGTTCGTTAACTCATGGAATCCATAGCCTACATAAGCTATAAGTCAATAATAATAGTAATAAAATAGGTTTATCGTATAAGTAAGAATAATAACAGGAAACGTGTAAAATGACGAAGTGCATTTGCAGTCCTTGGTCATTCAATTAGAATTACTCCCATTTTTCAATATAAAACAATATTAAAAACAAACTTTATTACAATAGTATGATAATCATTTCTTACCGTTAGAATATTGTTATTCTACTTTCAACTTACTGAAAGCAGTACTTACTAATTTTTTATTTGCATGGTTTTTGCAATGTTATTAGCATAGTGCGTGCTCGCACATGTTTTTTTAGTGCTTTTTTTCGAGACCTAAAAACAATTACCGCTGGCTATCCTTGAATGCTCATTTGAATAGTTCTAAATATAGCTCTATCCGCTATAAATAAAAGAAATATCCTACACTTGTGTTCAGTTATGCATCGATACAATGTATGCGTTCCTTTTTGCCTAATTAATTCCACAAGTTCTGAATTGAATTAACAAAGTCTATCTGACCTATCAATTTTTGATAAAAAAGATATTTCTTTCTGTATTCGATATTGTTATATTCTAACTGTAATTCTAAAGTTTAATCAATTTTTGATATCATACTTAAATAACAAGAATTGAATAACATATAGATTTGTATAATCTTCGATATAGTCTAGGGTTCCTTTAATTTCTGAACTCGATTACATATACTGCATAGATTGATAGAGTTATTCACAGAGGGAATGATTCGAGGTGGAGTCACGGTGCGTCGCTCCTCGTGATCGTATTACATTCTTCACTCCAGTTTTTGATGTTATCTTACGTTATCAGCGCGAATAAGTGCCTTCACAATAATAACGCTGACTCTTTCTAGTTTCGTGAAGCGTTGTCAGTCTTGCTACTGCGCAATCGTGGCTGCTGATAACAAGAAATGAGAATTCTTCTAGCTCGAAGAGTTCAGTGCGGATTCGATCAACATTCAATTGGTGTTGTGGAAAGTCTCGCTTGTCAAACCGTGCCGGGAAAAGTCACATGGTTGGTAGCACCGGAAGTTGTCGTTTTGAAATCCGTACAGCTGGAGTCGGGACTATCCTGTGGGAACGCATGAGGGTATTGTTGCTCTAATAGAACTGAGACAAGTCTAGCAGACATGGCTACTCCCACCGTGCTAGCCACGTTTGCGGTCCTCAAGGACCACGTGAAGTTGAAAGTTAGCCAAGATGCCGTGGCCATCGACAATATCGGTAACGAAAACCATTCAACTCCTGGATCAGTTATTTCTCTTATTTTTCCGTTCGACAAAATCGTTTATCTGTTCTTCTGCGATCAGTTTTCAAGCTACACTATAGAGCCACGTTCCTCATCATGCTGGTCGGCTCAGTTCTCGTCACGTCTAGGCAGTTCTTCGGGGAGCACATCAGGTAGAGAAGCAAACATTTCGAAGTTCGCAAGTAATCACGAGTTGACGCAACGAAATGTAACGTAGAATACCTTAACAATCAGACAGCGGATAGTCATGTAAATGTGACCGAATAGGACGTTACTTCTATTGGTCAGAGTTTCTTTAAGGACTGCGTCTCCTAGACAGACGACACTCGCGCGTGACTGCACACAATCACCACAGTACACTCACACACCGCTAGACCACGTATACGTACGCGA
>CM052192.1:5168403-5183063 GCA_028455805.1 Lasioglossum figueresi | reverse complement strand
TCGCGTACGTATACGTGGTCTAGCGGTGTGTGAGTGTACTGTGGTGACTGTGTGCAGTCACGCGCGAGTGTCGTCTGTCCTAGGAGACGCAGTCCTTAACACTAAACCTACCGAGCCTTGCAAGTAACTGGTACACATGTTCCCTCATAAAAATGAAAAGATTGATTTTATTTAGACTTTGTGCAACTCATATTGTAATATGTGCTCCACTAAAGATATCTGTACAATCATTTTTATGAAATCATTTTTATGACATCGATAATTGTAAAACAAAATATCTGGAACCGGTCATTTTGGCCGGTGATGGTAGGTTTAGTGTTAAGGGGGTAGACTCGTTTTTCCCACGGATGGAGTTTTTCAGTAGTCGAAAGTGCTGGATAAAAGATGAATCTAGGCCGCGATCGCCCTGAAAAGCCTTATTTTTACGTTTACGAGGCGTAATTTGCATTATTCGGAGGCATAAAGCTGCGACAGCTATAGCTGAGCGCTCGCAAGGAGATCCCTGGCTGGAATGCGGTGACGTAGACAAGAATGCGCGCCCGATTGGTTAGTTTGGAAAAAGCGCGCTTTCTATTGGCCGAAGCGATCGCACACACTACTATTACGACTGTGCAGAACAATAGACTCCCGGGGACCTTCTTGTGAGCGCTCAGCAGTACATGCTATCGAATAATGCAAATTACGCCTCGTAAACGGAAAAATAGGACTTTTGATGGCGATCGCGACCTAGATCAATCTTGTATCTAGCGTTTTAAAAAAAAAACAACTAAAATCCCTATCTTTGTATTATCGAGAAATGAGAACGCGCATTCCGCACCCTTGCAATCCTGGAAAGACGAGTCTACACCAGTTTCGGGCGGCATAGAATCTTTGTTGTGGTTTGTTGAAATATGCTGTACAGGGTGTATATGTAGATATTATATGTCGCGACTATCATACCGAGATTCTACACCCTCGGTTTGGTGGAAATTGATGTACGAAAGCTGTCGCAAAATTAACTTTGACCTTAAATTTCGAGGTCGAATGGTCTCAACAATTTTTTTGTCGACTGCATCGTATTCTATTCATCGCAGGGATGAAAAGCGCAAGAGGAACCGTGTTGGTCAAAACTCGATTGTTCTCTTGAAAAATTATCGTGAAGTTTTCGACTGTGACTGACCATGGTTACTGAATTCGTTTGGAAAGCGAATTGGCTTTACGTACACACTGTCGTAGGGAGGAAATGAGTCAGTGAGTTAGAAATGTCGTTAATATTTGCATGTATATTTATAAAGAAATACATTAAATGAAAATATCTGTTTCGAAAGTGGGCCAATCGACTTCTGTTTTTATGTGAAGCTAGAAAATTTTGCCAAAAGTTTGTAGAGTATCTACATATGAAGGGTGTTTCATAACTCGTCCGTGGGTGACACTGTACTTATTGATTGGGACATATCATAATGAATTATTAAACAATGCCCTAGAATGCAAATGCTATTTTATCTTAACTTTATTATGTATTGTCTGCTAAATACATATATCGTGTTAACATTGCCTGCTATCGGGAATATGAAAATGGCGAATGAGTTGACAGTTACTGCTTTCGTGTTACAACAGTATATACAAGTTTTTAGATATGCTTAGACGTCAATTTATTCGCCTCATTTTACACAGTTAGCATTCATTACACATTACACATTCATAAACAATTAATTTTCGGCATTTTTCAGTAACCGCTCTCTACGTTGTTTCATTTAAACTAATTATTGATTAGGCAGTTAATTCGATTATTAATTTTTGCATGAAAAGAACGATTTATTTACAAGATGGACCACCCTGTATAGTATACTATACATAATACAATATTGTTAGCTTTTTACTTTTTACTTGCATAGCATTCAAAAGTAGACGATAGCTACAGTGTTAAGGAATTAAATTTTTATTTAACTCTGTTCTTAGATAAAGCATTAATTTAATGATCTACATTAAGAAATGTATAGACATGTTAACAGTAAACCTACCACCACCGGTCGAAATGACCGGTTCAAGATTTTTTATTTTACAATTATTGAAATAATAAAAATGATTTCACAAGGAATGGTTGTACAGATATCTTTAGTAAAGTTTAAATAAAATCAATCTTGTCATTTTTATAAGGGAACATGTACCAGTTACTTTTAAGGCTCGGTAGGTTTAGTGTTAAAATAGAGAATTATTATATTACCTTTTTATTCGTAAAACAAACGGTTTCCGAAGAAATTGAGAAAATTGTCTGATCGAGATCATATAACATCGTTCCTATTAAAAGTGAACTATATGAAGGAACTGTAATCATCGGTTTTTCTTTCATGGTAAGGTGCATCAGCGGTTCGGGGGTATCGGAAAATGTGATCAACACTTTTTGTTTCTTCAACTCTACATACACAGTGGTAAATAGTAAATAGTAAATACCGAAGTTACTGAATGGAACAAATATAGTGGCTCTTGAACGCAGGAAACTGTTGCATGTCGAGTTCCCACGGTGCAAGAATGAATGAGTTGTACTGTAAAATGCTTGTAAAATTTATGAAGAGAACGAGAGTACACTCGATTCGAATCCTGACAGCTTTTCTACAGTTAAAATCAAGGTTATTCGTTGAGCAAAGATACAGGCAACAAATTACCACGAATTAATTTTTCCGAAAAAGTATTCGACGGTGCCGATCACTGCATCAACTACTTAGAATGATGCTCTCCAATTCTGACTCTTTGGACAATGTCTCATGACAATGATTCATGCGTTATGAATCAATGCTTATCATTCCTACAGTTTACTAATTAATAAATTGACTCAATTTAACGAGATAAGGATGCTATATCTGCTTGTATATTAATATGCAAGTAATGTAAGCGATGTAAATGTCTAACATATTAATACTTAACGTTTGCCTAACTCAATACCTAACATACTTGTAGTTCGAACGTGTAACTAACAAAACAAGTTATCGAATATCCTTATATTTTCCGAAATGGATAATAACCTCATATAACACGGTTATTACTTCGTCCACTGAAAAATTACTAGTTGCATTCGTTAATCTTCGTCAAGCTAGCACCGGGTCATTTGTGACCCATATCTTCAGTGTAGCGGAGAGGTCGTGCACGTGTCCGTAAGACATAATCTCTTACATTTGTTTAATGTCTTCCTTTCTTTCCAGTGTGGTGCAATGCTTAAAACATTGAAAAGATTAAAAGACTTTAAAGATATAAATTTCCACCCCCACGAAAAGGTGTCAGAAATAGTCCACTATGAACGAAACATGTTCAAGTTGAACAGCGCAATCGGTGAATCATTTTAAGTTCGAGAAGCGTCCACGAAGTTTACTATACTTGTTCCGCTAAGAATACGGGACGTAACTATGCGAAACGAAAGAGTAAATGTTTCAGGTAAAGCACATGAATATGACGTTGGTCAAGTCGGGTCAGTTGCCACATCCAGGAGTAGGTCCAGCCGGCAATGATGACCCCATCGTCCACCATGCCTACTATCAGTGGGTTCCTTTCGTTCTGTTTTTCCAAGCAATCTTCTTCTACGTGCCTCACTACCTATGGCGACATGCTGAAGGTCAGTTTCTCCAAACGTGCAGATACATATACAGTTTTCTTTCGATATATGACTACGATGTTTTCACAAGGAAACATCGGGGACCGATATAGACTCCGATTTTGATGAAACTTTGCATAAATATTTATCAGACCCATCCACGAAGATAGCTGTAATTCGTTCGTGCCCGTTTTTCCACTTTGAGGGAGTCATCAACCCTTTTATCCGAACCTCCCTTTCTGTATACGAGCTTTAAAGTCGTGAACAATCAAAGGTATAAAAAATGGTTGAAATAAAAGTTATACAGTTCCTAGATATCTATAGAGTCGTGCATGAATTTGTTTGAAAAAAAAAATCATTTTAAAATGTGCACATGTATACCGGTGTCCTGTGTGAAATAAATCATTTCTGCCAGTCCAGGTGGTCGTCTGAAGTACATGGTTTCCGGGTTGCACTTGTCGACCTTGGCCCTACGCGACGAGCCAATGAAGCTCGACAATGATGTAACCATTCCCTCAAAGAACGATCGGAACGAGAAGATCCGACAGATTCGCATCGCTTTCGTGAATCGCATCCACTTGAACCGACCATGGGCTTACTATCTAGGCCTCTGCGAGGTTCTCAACTTCATCAACGTTCTAGTACAGATATATGTGACCGATCGGTTCCTGGGTGGTGCTTTCCTCGGTCTTGGCCACTCGGTGGGTGACAAGTCCCACGGAGACATGGATATCCTTGACGTTGTCTTTCCTAAGGTACATTCGACGACACACACCGCTATCTGTTTATGGCGGAAACCATTAGATCAGGCCTGGACAATTAGTGTTCCGAGAGTCGGTTACATGGAACAGCGGTGGGCACGATAGGGGCCCCTCAAACTCTTGCTTCCCCCACAAACCTTTCTCTCGTGCAGCGCGCGTCTTCTAAGGAAAACGCTACATGTCACAATTTCAAAAATTGCAAATTCCTACAAAATTCCTAGCAAATGTCGTAGAAACTCCTAAAGGATCATTGGAGCACTAAATGGCTGCGAGGATCTGGCAAGCCTTCTAGTTTAGTCTAACGCGGTGTTGGGCACATTTGTCTCAATTGAGACAAAACTATCCCCACCGTAGCGCTCACTGTCCCCTTCCAGTAAGCGCCGCTACGGTGGGACAACGAAGACACGAAACACTAGAGCGAACGCGACGAAGTGCGTTCTGCACGGAAGAAACGTTGGTGGGGGAAGCAAGCTTCTGAGGGGCCCCAACCGTGCCCCTCCTAAGCTCTATGGTAACGACGGATAAAATCCCACCATCGTGGGGGACTGTCTTGCCCGAATTGAGAGAAAAATGCACATCTCTGGCGTACACGCTTTGAAACTGTACTCTTCGAAATTACACAGCTCTCCAGCCTTCGATACCTTAGCTGCCTTAGCAAAATGAACTGCATTGTAATACGACGGTGTAATTTTTCGATCTGGCTGCTCGTTGGATTGCTATTCAACTCTAAAGACGATTACGAGTACCGCGAGTAAATGTCAGCCTCAGGCAGATCAATGTGAAGTGATGCGAGCAGTCGGATGGAGAATCTGAGTCAAAACAAACTTTGCATCCGTGATCCAAGGATGAATCGACGCGAGTGTTAGCGCGCTCAACATGCCCTTGCTAAAACTCTCGATTTCCTGGAACAAGTCTCTGATATCATTGACGGCTTCGTTTCGTTCCTCGCTGTATAATACTTATCTTCGCGGAAATTGTTTAGAGATTGGTGGAAATGAACGTCGGTTATTTAAAAATTTTTTTCGCGTCGTGATTGCTGTTATCGTTCAAGTGAATCGAGGATATCTCGCAGTTATCAGTGTTACAAAAGTAGTTTTTCAATCGCAGGACACGTTGCAAGCGTAGTCACAGCTAGCACGCCTAGACAAGGTCGGAAATGCCTTCCGTATTGAAACGTTAAAACATCGTGGAACCAGTTTCGACCGTAGAAATGTCGAATGTCAACGGAGTTGTGTTAACTCGAATGGAACGATTCAAAGCCTCAGAAAACGCTCCGGGTGATCTACAGGGTGTCCCGCAAACGTTGTACTTCCTTGAAAAGGGGCGATTCCTAAGGAAATTTTAAACAACTTTTTCGTTTGCGTAAATCTTCACCACGGCTTCGTTCCGTGGTTTTCGTTAATAACTGCTTGATAATGCCACGGAGAAAATTTCGCAAAGGAAAAAGTTGTTTCGGAAACCTTTCAAAGAAGTACAACATTTTTGTGTGACATCCTGCGTATAATCCTGTTCGTGGATGTTTCAGGTTACTAAGTGCAGATTCTACAAATACGGTCCTTCCGGGAGTGTGCAGGATATTGATGCCCTCTGCGTCATGGCGTTGAACATTGTCAACGAAAAGATCTACGTGTTCCTCTGGTACTGGTTTATCATTCTGTCCGTGATAACCGGTTTGGGATTGGTATGGAGGTTATTGACGATGCTGCTGCATGCCAGGTAACTACTGTTTATACGCCATATGTCTCCGTATTTGCATCGATTATATGTATACATGTACAGTAAAGTCGCGATCTAGCTCCTTGAGGATCTCCACGATCACTGTCTCTTCGCCTACCCCTTCCACTGGGAATGGTTCAGCATTCTTTGTACTTTCGGCGCGGTCGACAGTCATAAAAAGATAGTTTCCCCACACGATCTCTGTCCCTGCTCGAAACAGGCGATGGGAGCTAGATCGTGATTTTACTGTACAGCGTTCTCTCCGTAACTGTCAAAACGATCCCTACCGTAACTGTTCAAATTTTATCCCCATTCAATAGAAGTATTTTACATAAAATGATATAACGGTCGAAGACAATATTCAAATACATTTCGCATTTGTAAAAAAAGGCATTACAAGTGGATAATGTACTTCTCATTCGAATATTTCTTTAAATGATTTTTTCGCCCATCCCCGAACGACGAGAATCACATTTAAATCACAGCTAGAACCGTTGTTTGTTACATTCGTAGGAGCACGATGTTCAACAAATACGTTTTCGCGTTTGCCTGTCCTGGAAAATACAACCCATGGGCCGTACTCACTGTCACGCACGAGTATCATTTCGGGGATTGGCTGTTCCTCTATTACATCGCGAAGAACCTGGACAACTACGTATTCAAGGATCTTCTTCAGCAGCTAGCGGAGGACATGCAAGCCAAACGGCGGACTCGGGCTCAACCATCTCTCCCCGAAGAGGAACCTTTGACGAAGAATCCGGATCCATTCACAATCGATTTGTTCAGCGAACCACAAAAATCTAAAGAAACTTAGGTTCGATCGAAATCGCGTGATTGCTCTGTTCATTTCCCTTTTTCGTTCGTTTCCAGGTAGCCTTTTTGTGGCGTACCGGAGTTCTGATAATCAAAGCCGATGTTCTTTCATAAATATTGGTATGTGACCAAGCATGTCAAAGTACAGTCCATACGCTTCCCCCTCCAGCATCAGAATCACCTTTTGCGACTCTCTGCGCGAAAGAGGGGACTTCATGTACAGAATTCCCACTCTACCTCCTACTTCTACAACGGTATTGCCCACCAGTGGCGGCTCAAGCGGAGATCCCAAGCGGGAAAAAATTTTGGAGTCCTCAAACTCAAGTTAGAAATAGAAGTAGCAAGAAAACTCTCATAAACTTATTAACAAAAACGAAAAGTATCCTGGGGCCCTACACGACCGCTTAGTCCGCTTACCATTAAACCCGCAACTGTTCCCCACACTGCCGCGGTAGCCTAGTCACGTGAGGCGTCTCGTCTCTGACGTGCACGTGTCGTAATGCCACATGACTGATTCGGTATTGACAGGGAGAAGAGGATAAGTGTGCATTCACAGATAAAAGACATTGCGTGTCTTTATTTGCGAAATATGTCTAAATAAATCAATTCGTCGAATAAGTATCCACACAAAAACATGAAATCCATTATTTTGACGGTTTAAGATTAAAAATCTTAAATCTTAAAAAAATCTTTAATCTTAACACATTACCGACCGGTGATTATTGCATAATTTTGAAAAATCTATGGTACTTGGCTAAACACTTTTAAATGGAAGCTTCAATAGCAACAGCAATTGTCATTGCGAACTAACAAGTCGTCCTCAATAACGTCATCTAATAGTTTCATTTAACCTTCGCAAGGTAATGTGGGGTCTCAGAGACCCCAGGCTTCAGTTTTGTGAAAAGAATTTTTATATGAATAGAATTAAATATGTTTGTTTACTTTTTATCCTGTGTTATTCATTATCCCAAATTTATTAAAAACGAGGCTATTTATGAAATTCATTTGTCGTGGTCTAAGAGACCCCACCTTACTATTCATGTGTTGTTAGACCGTATCTTGCGAGGGTTAAAATTGCAATGTAAAAGAAAATGTCTGTTTTCTTTTGGTACAGCACAGTTATTGAAAATCCTATTAATAGGCTCCCGGTAGGTAAAGTGCTAAAAAAGAATTTTTGCTTCTTTTACCTTGTTTTTCACGTTCAAGGTAAACTTTGCGGGGGGGTTCCTTATGTTACTTTCAACTACATCGGAGGTGTAGGATCGCGCTATGGTGTCCGCGACATATAATTTTGTGACACTCTGTACAAAGGATGCCGAACGTAGAAAAGGACAGCATGTAAACACGGACCGCTCGAGCTTGTTGCTCCCTCGCGGGGATCCTCCCCAGTGGAAGAGGTAGACGAAGGGACAGTGACTATTATAAGGTAAGTGTCTATTGGAATGCAAAGAGCTAAGCTTGCGTTTCGTGTAAGTTATAAATAATTGTATTTGACATGCGGTACACGATTGTTGGCGATCAATCGCCTGTCCTGTCTCCCTTATCCGCTGCACGTTCGCTTCGTGCGGACCACTCGCACTCGCTTGCACCGATACGCGTGTTCACTGTGCAGGTAACGCTATATTGAACTGACCTCTCCAGCAGCTCGACAATAGTCGGGATTATTAAATCGTTCGGAAGGTTGATTGGCTTTGCGACATGGTTTGCCCTCGAATTAGAGCATTCGCTGGGCTAACTGATCCGGTCCTCGTCTGACAATCAGCCACCGCTGTTCTCTGGCCTATGCTGCAAAATCGGTTTCGTCGGACAACTTCCTCTGCCATGCGTAGACACAATCTTTCTTAACAAACGTAATGAAATGGAAATTTAATTTCATCTAACTTCATAACTAGACAGCGGACCTTTATGCGAAATAAAAATTTTCCATCTGAATTGTAACGAACCGGAGCGACATAGAATTTTATTTTCTTTCTCAATATATTCCGTGGGTTGAAAATAATAGGACAGTATTTTGAAATTCGTCCAATGCTTTTAGTGTTTTAAATCGCACCTACTCATTTTCGTCGTAAATCCATAAAATCCGCTGTCTATTGATAACACAGTTGGAACAGAGTACGTGGAGTGTTAATTGCTATTAGTTTGTGTGCTCTTATCTGAAACTGTAGCTGTCTTTTTCTTTGCAGCAGTCCCTTCAATCGTGAACGTTTAATTGCGACCTAAATTCGTGGACTGGAGGCAATACCGGAAAATTACCGAAAGTGAGTGCGGCCACGCTTCACTGAACAAGAAGAACTTGATTACTCAACCGAGAGCTCGTTATCAGTGGCGGGTGTTTAAGATATATTTGAATATCTCTCGTCGGATGTATGGCAATTGAAATTGCCCGCAATGACAGATATCGAGTCAGTCAAAACGGCGAAAAAAGACCGGTAGGTTATTGGTCGACCTTCGATATCGCCAGTCAGTTTCCGAAGAGAATAAATAATCACGCCGTCGCATTTAAATAGGTCATCGTAAAAACATAGTCGCAATCACGTTTTATTACCCATTTACGGTCGATGAGATCATTGGAGGCGTTGTACCTTCATTGTTAACACTAAATCTACCGACCATCAAAATTGACTGACGCGTATAGTATTATATAAATGACAAGAATACAAATTGATTTTTCATCGCGAAAAAAGCGGCGCACGTTGATTTTAAATTCTTGAAAAGAAAGGGGAAAAATTAGTTTATGAAAGTTTATGAAAAAGGGTTCGAAACGAAAGAATCTATTGTGCTTTTTCGTACAATCGAAGTGTGAGATTTATTGCAGATTGATCTATGAATTAATTCGGTGATTTGAAATTGATAAGACGATTTAAAATGTCTTTAATCTTATTCAATCCAATAGGAAGGTTATTTGGATTAAAATTGAACAGCAGGAAGAATGGAGCAGCCGCAAACAGCGAATCGAGCGATAAGCTGTGAAATCTGATTACGTGATCTTTGTTCGGTTCTTTTTAAGTGGGAGGAAGAGTCATCGCAGCCGGAATACGTTTCATTATGTTCTCTCTCGCAACCGGGAAATGACAATTGCAGACTCGCAGAAATTAGGTGCGCACTGTATACGTAGGCTTGCACGTTTTCAATTATTAGGCCGTGTTATAAATAGCGTGCAGGTTTTATGGTGTATTTACAGCGGTGAACAAAAGTTTAACACTGAACCTACCGACCATCAAAAGTGACTAATCTGTATGGTATTACAGAAATAACAAGATTAAATTTATTTATATTTTGTACGAATTTTTACTATGATATATACTGGAGTCAAAAAATGTATTCAATCAAAACACCTTTACAATCTCAAGAATTGTCAAATAAAATATCTAAAATTGATCGTTTGACCCCAGGTGGTAGGTCTAGCGTTAAAACGGTCAATCATAATTGATTGTAGGAAGCAGGAACAACATAAAAATTGATTTCATCTCTTAACGACTTTGTTACATTAAATGCAACATTACAACATTCTTGAATTTTTCTATTACTTTACTGTTTTATATTTCAACCAACCAATTTCTTCATAAATTCATAAAGATCCGCAGTTAATGTACTCATTATTTAAAAAGATAATTAACATTTAATTTTATGATATCCAAAAAATATCTTGATATACCTCATTTCTTTAATCGTATCTTCATTTTTCCAGTTACCGCTGATCCCTCATCAGTCCACCAAGTAAGACGATTGAAGGCGTCGAAACGGATGCGCTGGTTTAAAAATTTAAAAACCGTGCAGTTCGCTGATTCTCATGAGAATTGTCTCCAGTTCGGACCAGTTTCTTCCCAGACATCTCCATCAAATTCGCCTCGGAGTAACCGAGCGGGATCGTGATCGAGCGCCGAGATAATTGCCGAGTCATGGCTTCGAGGAATTCTGGTTCTTGCTACTCCTTTGTACAGTCTAAAAGGAAAAAATCACGGGACGGTGCGGTGGTTCGCCGTTCACCACATCGTCTTCCCTTGCTTTCGGCTTTATGGTTCGGATGATCGGACGCAAAACGCCGTGCCCGCACCGAGCGCGATCCGCGATCGGTTTCGCCGAGATTCGCTGGAATCTGGCCGCAAAAGTGAAACCTATTCATTCGTCTCGCCATCATCCCCCTCTCAACAGTCGATTTATCTTTATCTGCTCTAAAATGCATGATGCAATGAGCGAAGAACGCGAGTCTGAGCAGACGAAGAGCCTCCGGGCAAGCTTTCCATAGCCCTGGACTTAATAATTCTAGATTTCACTACGTCCATGGTACAACGAAACATTGTCCCAAGCAAATTGACCCAATTTACACTTAATAAGAAATATATTCCTCGGCAAGGTCGCTGACTCCTGGTTCGAACTCTGTGAAACGATTAGTGCCGATACGCATTGTCGACCAGCAGCCGACATCTTGGTCGCCGAGGTAGCAAAAGTTAGCCGACCATACTCGGCGACCAAGCTCAACGACAAAATAGGGGAGAGACCGGGGCTAAAAGTTCCGATTTTGAAAAAACATAAAATTACGTAGAAATAGTGTATTCTCATATTTAATGTGTAGACTGCGGATATTTATGCAATTTGCAATTATTTGAAATTCGAATATCAAATAATATCTTATTTTCCGTGGTAGTAGCCTTTATAGATCTGAAATAATTTTGAAAATTTTCAAAAGCCATAATTGCATAAAAATCCGCAGTATATTAATGAGTAATTTGTTGTGTTAAATTTATTATATTTTAAAATTCTAACCGCAAAATTAAAATATTGTAATAGGTTTTTTAAATAGTTTTTCATTTATTTGTCGTTGGACAAAGCGGAACTTTATGCCCCGTTGTGGGGCAAGTTGTTCTTACATTGGGACATAAGTTTGTTACTAAAGAATCAAATTTATCGTTTACAAAAGATGGTGAACAGTGAATCAAAATGTTTCAAGCATCGTCAACGATGTGGTCGTCAGAAAAGTCCCACATTCAAGAGTTAAAGGGAAACACATGGATAGTTACAGTAGATACGAGATCTCAATGACGAAGTTGAATTTTTTTCGAAAGATGCCTTTGTTGCGTGATACAGCGTCACAGAATCACTAATGATAATTGTTTTTCTCCACTTATGCATACCTCATCCGCTACATTCACCCGACCTTGCATCAACGCAATCATCACTTATTCCGATTATTGCAACATTCTGTAATCGATACAGGATCCAACGACATTAACATTATTAACTGCGAAACTGCCGAGAACGCAACCAAGGCATTTCTGAAACAACATTAATTCGAATGTTATTTCAAATAACATGTTATTTTATTTTATAATCGATCAAAAATAATGAAAAAATTTTGAAAATATTATTTCGCGTAGTCAAATAAAATAATATATTATCTTAACCGAGTATAATCGAGAACATATGTGTTGTCTGAGGAAGCATTCCTCGATTGACGGACTTTATTGATGACAACGTGCAAAGTATTCTGGAAGCGTTCGAGGGGCAAAGGGGCCAGCGAATAAAAATGCATTCCGTATTTCGATCCGTACCTACATTGTGCTTTCCGTGACAGGAATCTTGATGTAGGATATATCTCTGGACAAGCAACAGGAGCTTCGCCGTAATGCCTTCCCAAGTAAATG
The DNA here is from genome assembly GCA_028455805.1 of Lasioglossum figueresi. Taxonomy (NCBI): domain Eukaryota; kingdom Metazoa; phylum Arthropoda; class Insecta; order Hymenoptera; family Halictidae; genus Lasioglossum; species Lasioglossum figueresi. The sequence goes on along the minus strand of CM052192.1, from coordinate 5,170,569 downwards.
CACGTCTAAAAAAAAAGAGAAAATGAGAGTTCTTGCAGAAATAATGAAAGAGTGGTAAAAGAGTGACAGAAGTCACACATTTCACGCTTCGTCAAAGTTCACCAGAGTCCTCGATCTGTCCAAATATCGTAGCTTTTGGCCACTAACTTTGTAGAAAGGACCCAAAAAGAAGTTATACCCTCGTTGGAGAAAGGCAAGTTGTAAAAATTGCTAAAAGTTGGTGAAACAGCGGTCTCAAAGAAAAGAGTCTCGGGAGCAACAAGTTGTCTGCGCCCGAAACACAGTCGTGGTGTCCTCGAATGCCTGCTCGTCGTCCGTGCGATCTCCACGTATTCCCCAGGTAACTCGAAACAGCGATCAAACAACGACAGCTTTCTATTAAGCTTCGGTTATATCGAGTTCAGTTAACCAGACACTGATAAAACTGTGTTCATATAAATAGAGCTCCACTACAATCTAAATAGGCTCTATGTACAATGGAGAAGAGTAGGAGTATAGCGAGCAAACACTCTTTCCCAGAGGGACTTCGAAAAGAGTCTCGGGAGCAACAAGTTGTCTGCGCCCGAAACACAGTCCTGGTTTCGTCGAATGCTTGCTCGTCGTCCGTACGATCTCCACGTATTCCCCGGGTTCGAAACAGCGAGCAAACAACGACAGCCTTATATTAAGCCTCGGTTATTCAGTGTATGTCTTTCGCGGTGGCGTCGTCGCAGCAAGCGGCCAGAGACCACATATGCATGGATAATGAGGTTAACGTGCAGCCATCGTGTAAGGTATTTACACACTGTGTTGGTGGGGCCAACTCCGCCAAGCAACTCTTCCCTTATATGCCCTAGCCTTTCCTTCTATCTATGGACGCGCTCGAAAGTTGACCGACCTGGTCGGCCATTTTGTCCGCGGGACATTTTTATTTTCTTCGAAGTTTCTCTAATTCGAAACAAGCTGCCATTCCACGTCAGCACACGAACAAGGAAAACTGCGGATAGTTGGTTAATGGCTGCACTGAGGATCTTTACGGAAAATACAAAATTTCAAAAAATCTAAAATGAGTCCTTTGACCCCTCGAGGTAGGTATAGTTAAGGACGATTGCTGACTAGATTGATCTTTTATCTAGCGCTTTTGACTACTGAAAAACCCCATCGCATTGATTATAATTATCGGGAAATAAGAAGGCGCATTCCGCGTCCTTGTAATCCTAGAAAAACTGTCCCCTGTTTGAGGGACCGAATTTACACAGACTTTTTTCTATTATTTGGAACAATCCTGGACATCCTAACGGAGACTATCGTTTACCAGTTTTTATACTAGAAAACTTGAGAAACACAAGAGGTGCGTATCTTCTTGTCGGATGGTGTAGGGGAGACATCTTCTCAAGACGAAACACAGTTCAATTGGAAGAGCCAGAAGGACCAGGCGCTGGCAGAGTCGACATACATTCGTCACAATTGACACGATTGACCTACAGCGGTTCTCAACCGGTCGCCCATGATGGAAACCGGTTTGACAGGGTTCAGGAGTACATTCCAAAGAGCGGCGCGCGGTGCTCGGTTCGGTCTCGCAGCCGCCACGCCGTACAGAGGCCACGAAACAGCCACAAAGGCGTTTCAGACGTGAAAACCGAGAGTTTTTTGAGTATCCACCTTTCCCAGAAATCTTCTTAGCCGCTCGCAACTGGGCTTACGAACGCCCCGCCAAGTTACACATCGGAAACGGGAGTCGATCCATTCGGATTTCAAACGAAATTTACGTAACCACCCTGATTTATGAAAGATGCCAGGAAGCGTCGTTTAAGGACTGCGTCTCCTAGACAGACGACACTCGCGCATGACTGCACACAATCACCACAGTACACTCACACACCGCTAGACCACGTATACGTACGCGAGGATTGCAAGGGTCCGGGATTCCACTTCTGATTTCACAATAATGCAAAGACGGGGTTTCTTATTAGTCAAAATCGGTAGATAAAAGATCAATCTAGGGGGCTATTTGCCTCAAAAGTCTTACTTTTACGTTTACGACGCGTAATTCTCATTATTCGGTAGCATATCGACAGCCACGATAGGCGGCAGCACCGTCGCCTCTCTATTGCTACTCGCGGCTCCGCGACATGCTGCAGAATAATGAGAATTACGCGTCGTAAACGTAAAAGTAAGACTTTTGAG